>CM055099.1:6758113-6962007 GCA_029204225.1 Diphasiastrum complanatum
TTCCAGTTGAATTACCTCATGGTTTTACCACCTTCTAGATCAATATATTAAAAGATTGAATTAATTCCAAGTAGTCACCCTATCTCTAGACAACCATATATTTTTTTCATAAGGAAGAGGTAGATATTGCTAATCAAATTGATAACTATCTTAAAATGGGATATATGAGACCCAATAAATCACCTTGCGGTGCTCCTATTCTTCTAAAAGTGAAGAAAGATAGAGGATTCTGGATGTGTGGATTACAAGGAGCTACATAAAGTAACTATAGAAAATAGATATCCATTTCCTAGAATAGATGATCTGGTAGATTGATTAGGTGGAGCTAAAGCAAAGAGGTCAACCTCATCTGTCTATTGAATGGAATGAAGAACTAAACTAATGTTTGAAAAGCGCAAAAGTATAGTTGTTTCAACTCTTGTCTTACATATCACAGATTCAAATTTATCTTATGTCATTATAATCGATGCAAGCATTTTGACAATTAAAGTGGTTCTTCTAAAAAATGATAGATCAATAGCGTTGAAGAGCAAGAAAGCTACTAGACCTCAATTCCATTATAAAACTCAAGAAAAGAAATTATTTGGTCTGATTCATGCACTTAAAACCTGGAAGCATCATCTTCATGGTAATTAATTATCATTATCTTTGGAATCAACATGATCTGTGATCGATAGACTAAGCTATGCAAACATCTCGATCATGCGATCCGATGTATCAAAGGGAGCTCTAACAAGTTGCAAATGCTCTTAGTCTGATTGGTGAATTAAATGAACTTCATTCACACTAGATTTCTACATATCTATATCTTTTGTTGAAAGGAGGTGTGAAAATGATCCTCATTTGGTTTGGATGTGGAAGTTTGGTCAAGACTGGATAGCACAAGAATGGAACTAAGATCATTCATAAGGATCTTAGTTGTCTAAGAAAGATAAGCCTGTTTGTTAATCAATTCACCATTCAATGTAAGTTATCGTTTTCAGATTGGGAAAAACTTTTGTACCTAGGGGATAGTGACTTAAAGAGGCAATTTAATTTTTTATATCATGACATATCATGTGTAGGTCATCCATGTATACACATATACCTTAGACGTGGTCAGAGAGTTTTATTGGCCAAAACTCAAGCCATATGTCGACTCTTATGTGAATAAGTATAACCCTTGTCAATAGCCAAAGTCGAACAATTAAGGGTTGAAGGGTTGTTACATCCCTTAGATATCCCCAAAGAGATGGGAAAGCATATCTATGGATTTTGTAATTGGATTTCAAAGACCCAATGGCGAAATAATTCTATTTGAGTTGTAGACTAAGTGGACAATTAGAAACTAAGTTAGCTACGTTCAACCAATTAAGTCAATTACAAAGGCTTTGAATTTAGCCCAAATCTTTGTGGAAAGATTATTCAAGTTTTATGGACTACCAAAGAATATTATTAGTGTTAGAGATCCTAAATTTATAGGTCACTTTCTAGTCTAGTTGTATTCCGTAAACTTGAAACCATCGCTTACTTTTAGTTTTACTGATATCCTGAATCAGATGGATAAATTGAAAGAACTAATCAAACTATAAAGGATATGTTGAGGACATATGTGGTCTCACAAGTAGTTTCAGTGGTGAGGACATTCCTTTAATTGAGTAGAAAACATTCTCCTACATTTATAGTCTGTTTAGGCTTATGTATGGATTTCAATCTAGATTTTTGGTTAATGTGGAAACTATATATGCCTAATATCTGAGAAACTTGTTGATTTTCTACATGATATGCAAGAAATGTTGCATTTGGCACTGGAGAGTATTTGTAGTGCTCAGGACAAAGCTAAGTATTATGTCAATCTTAAGAGATCTTCCATAGATTTTAAAGTTGAATATGAGTAGGTGTATCTAAGAATTTCAAAAGATTCTATGACTAGGGGTACCATAATAAGCATTATAAGTTGTCTACTAGATATTGTTGTACCGTCTTGAAATATAAAGAAAATTCTTCTTTAGCTTACAAACTTGATCTTCAAAACAAGTGTATTGGTCATCCAGTTTTTCAATTAATTCATTGAAACTAATTTCACATGAAGGTAATACAATTGGATTTGATGAGGGATCTTACCTATTTGGAAGATTTATCACTTAGTATACCCTTTGGAACCAGAAAGAGTACTCAAAACTAGAGACATACAATCAATTGAGAAATGGTTGAGTGCTTGAACCAGTGGAAAGGCCGCACTGAGGATGATGATTAGCATAAATAAGAATTTTTCTAAGTTTCATTTCTGAGGACTATAAGTTGTTCAAGGGAGAAAAAATACTACTTCCGTGTCTGGTTCAGGCTTCAGATAATCCTTAACATGATCATTTTGGCACTCCAATGTACGTCGAGTTTATTAGTTACGCAATGACCATTCTAGAGTAGGCTAAAAATGTAAGTAATAACCTTGCGAGGACCCATGCACTCCAATAAGGTGACGACTTTTCATGCATGCTGAGGAGATCAAAAGATCAGAATTGGGATCACCGTGGCTTGAGGGTGAAATTGATGAGATTGACTTTCAATTTATACTTGGTTGGTGGTTTGGCTCCATAGCACTCCTTTTGGTGCATGCAACAAGATCATAAGGATCTTAGTGTTGAAATAGATTTTGACCCCAATTGTGAAAAACTTAAGTACTTTCTGTAGATTGTGTAAAAGCTTGAGTATTTCTATAGACTTGACAAGTCTCATTACAAGAATGAATCAAAAAATATATTCAACCACTCTTCCTTTCTTGAAATTTTTCAAACTAAAAATTTTATTAATATGACATGGCCTATCTTTCGATGAATGCTTTGGTAAACTAGTACGTTTTCATAAATTTTTGCCTTGTAGAATATAAGTGATATTTTCTTGCTCAACACTTTCTTTCTTACATAATGGTATTTGATTTCGACATGTTTACTTCGAGAATCATATCTCGGATTTGGAGATAGTACAATTATGCTTTGATTGTCATAGTAAATAACAGTAGGTTGTTGTTGAGCAAGGTTGATATTTGCAAGTAGATTCTGAGCCCAATTGTCTCTTTAGATGCATTTGTGGCAACAATGTATTCCAATTTTGTTGATGCTAATGAGGGACTACTTTCATCTAGATATTCATCGCGTAAAAAATGAGATCAAACAAACAAAAAAAATCAAACAAGCCCAAGAAACTGAAAAAAATTCAATACACTATTAAATTCAATCAATGTTGATTCAACTCTCTTGAAATATGATCCACAATGTATCTAATGCCATGATACTAAATTGCCATCACTAATTATGATTTCATTGCATATAGGAAGCCATGATTGCATAAAAATATGTAAACATGATTAAAAAAAACTTCTAAAAACTTCGGAAAAAGAGCTCATAAATTCAAGTCAATTAATAGGAGCCTTAATCTAGAGCATGACAACACTCCCATGTGAAAATAAAGGCACATGAAATAAGTACATCACAAAAGCTGTCAAAGAGAAGCTAAACCATGTTGTGAGTCAAAGCGACTAGTACATGGAAAATTGCCTCAATTTTAGCACAACCCTAATTATTGTAGTGGCCATGATTCCCTCGAAACTTGATTGAGCTCTCAACTAGTCACTCAAATTGATAGTGGTTTGTGGGCCCATTTATTGACTTCACTCTTAGAAACTTTCGGTTACCATATCCACCCATGTGTGGTGTGCAGGTGTGCCCGTAGAGTGTGTGGTGTGGTATGGTGGTAGAGGGTTCTTGGTGTGGGATTGACCACCCAACCCACCACACATGCTAGAAAAAAGAAAAGCTTCTTTATGCATTGCTTTGTTGCTATGGAGAGGGACTAGTTGATGTCATATACATATTGCAAAACATAACTAAAACATTGAATTGTTGCACTATAGCTATCTATAGCAATTACATGAGATACACAAGTAGGTAAAAACACATAAAAAAAAATTGGATTGACTCAGGAGATCATCCAATTCGATTTGGTAAGTGAACTCCTTCTCCAAGGATTTACCTTCAATACCTTTGGCCTAGTCCCGACTCCCCATATTTCTCTTCATCTCCTTCCACTGAGAACGGAAACACCAGCTAACTTCTGATCTGAATGAAGATGGAGACTAATTTGGAAGTCTGAATGAAGTGTGAGAGTAATTTGGAAGGTGGCAATGGAGTTTGATAATCAGTAGAGGTGATGAGGCAAGCGAGCAGTTGCTATGGCATGCAAAGGAACTGCCTTGGGTAATGTGAGCCCAAACATTTCTGACATATCCAGTTTTTGTGAAGATGGAAGAGACCACTCATAGTATTGCAGAGAAGCACAGCCAGACCCAGCTGAACTGATGCCCAACCCGAGTGAGAGTCTCGGGCATCCCCTCCTCCCACTACCGAAAGGGATCAGCTCAAATCTTCATTCAGATCAGAAGTTAGCTAGTGTTTCCGTTCCTCAGTGGAAGGAGATGAAGAGGAAATATGGGGAGTCGGGACTAGGCCAAAGGTATTGAAGGTAAATCCTTAGAGAAGGAATTCACTTACCAAATCAAATTGGATGATCTCCTGAGTCAATCCAATTTTTTTTTATGTGTTTTACTACTTGTATATCTCATGTAATTGCTATAGATAGCTATAGTGCAACAATTCAATGTTTTAGTTATGTTTTGCAATATGTATATGACATCAACTAGTCCCTCTCCATAGCAACAAAGCCAATGCATAAAGAAGCTTTTCTTTTTTCTAGCATGTGTGGGTGGGTTGGGTGGTCAATCCCACACCAAGAACCCTCTACCACCATACCACACCACACAGTCTACGGGCACACCTGCACACCACACATGGGTGGATATGATAACCGAAAGTTTCTAAGAGTGAAGTCAATAAATGGGCCACGAACCACTATCAATTTGAGTGACTAGTTGAGAGATCAATCAAGTTTCGAGGGAATCATGGGCCACTACAAATAATTAGGGTTGTGCTAAAATTGAGGCAATTTTCCATGTACTAGTCGCTTTGACTCACAACATGGTTTTAGCTTCTCTTTGACAACTTTGTGATGTACTTGTTTCATGTGCCTTTATTTTCACATGGGAGTGTTGTCATGCTCTAGGTTAAGGCTCTATTAATTGACTTGAATTTATGAGCTCTTTTTCTGAAGTTTTTAGAATTTTTTTTATATGTTTAGATATTTTTATGCAATCATGGCTTCTATATGCAATGAAATTATAATTAGTGGATGGCAATTTTAGTATCATGGCATTAGAAACATTGTGGATCATATTTCAAGAGAGTTGAATCAACATTGATTGAGTTTAATAATGTATTGATTTTTTTTCAAGTTTCTTGGCTTTTTTGATTTTTTTGTTTGTTTGATCTCATTTTTTACGCGATGAATATCTAGATGAAAGTAGTCTTCGTTAGCATCAACAAAATTGGAATACATTTTTGCCACAAATGCCTCTAAAGAGACAATTTGGCTCAGAAATCTACTTGCAAATATCAACCTTGCTCAACAACAACCTACTGTTATTTACTGTGACAATCAAAGCATAACTGCACTATCTCCAAATCCGAGATATGATTCTCGAAGTAAACATGTCGAAATCAAATACCACTATGTAAGAAAGAAAGTGTTGAGCAAGAAAATATCACTTATTTTCTACAAGGCAAAATTTATGACAGCGTACTAGTTTACCAAAGCATTATCAAAAGATAGCCATGTCAGATTTAATAATATTTTTAGTTTGAAAAATTTCAAGAAAGGTAGAGTGTTGGAATTTTCTTTTAAATCATTCTTGAAATGAGGACTTGTCAAGTCTATAGAAATACTCAAGCTTTTGCACAATCTATAGAAAGTACTTAAGTTTTCCACAATTGGGGTCAAAATCTATTTCAGCACTAAGATCCTTAAGATCTTGTTGCATGCACCAAAAGGAGTGGTATGGAGCCAAACCACCCAACCAAGTAGAAATTGAAAGTCAATCTCCAATGAATTTCACCCTCAAGCCACGGTGATCCCAATTCTGATCTTTTGATCTCCTCAACATGCATGAAAAGCCGTCACCTTATTGGAGTGCATGGGCCCTCGCAAGGTTATTACTTACATTTTTAGCCTATTCTAGAATGGTCATTGCGTAACTTATAAACTCGACGTACATTGGAGTGCCAAAATGATCATGTTAAGGATTATTCTGAAGCATGAACCAGACATGGAAGTAATATTTTTTCTCCCTTGAACAAGCTATGTCCTCAGAAATGAAACTTAGAAAAATTATTATTTATGCTAATCATCATCCTCAGTGCGGCCTTTCCATTGGTTCAAGCACTCAACGATTTCTCAATTGATTGTATGTCTCTAGTTTTGAGTACTCTTTCTGGTTCCAAAGGTATACTAAGTGATAAATCTTCCAAATACTCTCCAGTGCCAATTGCAACATTTCTTGCATATCATGTAGAAAATCAACAAGTTTCTCGATCTTAGCATATATAGTTTCCACATTAACCAAAAATCTAGATTGAAATCCATACATAAGCATAAACAGACTATAAATTGTAGGAGAATGTTTTCTACTCAATTAAAGGAATGTTCTCCCACTGAAACTACTTGTGAGACACATATGTCCTCAGCACTTTATAGTTTTGATTAGTTCTTTCAATTTATCCATCTGATTCACGATGATCAGTAAAAACTAAAAGTAAGCGATGTTTCAAGTTTATGGAATACAACTGACTAGAAGTGACCTATAAATTTAGGATCTCTATCACTAATAATATTCTTTGGTAGTCCATAAAGCATGAATAATCTTTCCACAAAGATCTGGGCTAATTCAAAGCCTTTGCAATTGACTTAATTGGTTTGAACGTAGCTAACTTAGTTACTATTGTCCACTTAGTCTACAACTCAAATAGAACTATTTTGCCATTGGGTGTTTGAAATCCAATTACAAAATCCATAGATATGCTTTCCCATCTCTTTTGAGGGATATCTAAGGGATGTAACAACCTTCCAACCCTTAAGTGTTCGACTTTGGCTAATTGACAAGGGTTACACTTAATCACATAAGAGTCGACATATGGCTTGAGTTTTGGCCAAAAAAACTCTTTGATCACGTCTAAGGTATTGTGTATACATGGATGACCTACACATGGTATGTCATGATATTAAAAAATAAATCGCCTCTTTAACTCATTATCTCCTAGGTACAAGTTTATAATGGAATTGAGGTCCAGTAGCCTTCTTGCTTTTCAACGCTATTGATCTATCATTTTTTAGAAGAACCACTTTAATTGTCAAAACGCTTGCATCGGCTATAACGACATAAGAGAAACATTGGTTTAGTTCTTCATTCCATTCAATAGACAGATGAGGTTGACCTCTTTGCTTTAGCTCCACCTAATCAATCTACCAGATCATCTAGTCTAGGCAATGGATATCTATTTTCTATAGTTACTTTATGTAGCTCTTTATAATCCACACATCCAGAATCCTCCATCTTTCTTCACTTTTAGAAGAATAGGAGCACCCCAAGGTGATTTATTGGGTCTCATATATCCCATCTTAAGATAGTTATCAATTTGATTAGCAATATATATCTCTTCCTTGTGAGAAAACTATATGGTTGTCTAGAGATAGGGTGACTACTTGGAATTAATTCAATCTTTTAATATGTTGATCTAGAAGGTGGTAAACCATGAGGTAATTCAACTGGAAATACATCATAAAATTCATCTAAGATCTATTCTTTTCAATATGCTCTTGATCTAAATTCACTAAGTGAAGAATTTTAGAAAATTTACAACCATTTACATGCATTTTAGAGAAATCCAAAATGGGCTTAGCAAATAAAGAATAAGTTTCATATTGTGAGTGAGAAATTCTCATTCCATTAGCCGTTGAGATCATCTCAGATGGATGTACATATCTGTCTCCAAAAAATGTAACTACTTTATCTCTATCTCAAAATGAGAGCACATGCTTCTCAAAGTCATTATCATGAGAATTCTTAAATAACCACTCATAGCCTAGAATAATATCAATGCATGCTAAATCTAAATCATAAAAATCAGCTAATTTTTTATAGACTTGAATCCAAACTAGGAGCTTCGATACTCTGACTTTCCAAGTCTCCAATTATGCTCCTGAAGCTAGATATTATTATTATTATTTATGAGTGTCGGTTTTAATTTTCAGGCCAAGTTTTTACACAAAACAAGAATTAATAAAATTATGAGTTGAACTGATGTCCACCAAAATACTAACTTCTTGATCTTTTAATGTGCCTTTCAAACGAAATAAATCTTTGGCAAGAAAGAAGTGGTACCGAAGAACATATACACTCATAGTCAATTAGGTCAAATTTGAACTTTAGATTTTTCTTACTTGGCATTCCAATTACTTGAGCTGTGGGTTTCTTTTACTCAAGGTAAAATTTCATACCATGTCCAGACTTTTTGCAATAAAAACAAAGATTTGTCTTTTTAGTGTTTTTTCAAGACAATTATTTTTTGTTTACTTTTTGATGCCATTTAATCAAGCTCGTTTTTTCCCTTTCTTTGGTATGGATTTTGATGGATTAGCCTAAAATTGCTCCCTGGATGCCACCACTGTGGAATCATAGGCTTTCGCAATTCGTATGACATCATTAAAAGACCGAAGCACATTTTTCTTACATTTGTTATGATAATCTGCTGACAAACCTAGGATAGAACGAATTTCACTATAAAAACTACGATGTGGTTTTATATTGTACTTAAAATATAATGCTAATTGCCCATTGAGCTAGATGGTGAGATGAGAGAAACTTGTGTATTTGCAAAGATGAAATAGTAATTGAACAATTACTTTAAATGCTTACAAACACATGGTGCAATATTGCCATCGCTATGACTTTTATAGTTTTTCAGCGCTTAGAATATTGCCAGAAGGAAAATGTTTTTGAACCATACAAAAAAAATCAACATACGCTCACTTTCTTTTTCTTCTTCTTTGGTCAATCAATTTTTGATAAATCTTTGATAAGCGTTTTCAATGCTACGTAGGTTTTAGACTAGATTGAAACCATTTGATTTAGGATGAATCCGATTAAAAAGTGATTGCGAGATAGAACTCAAAATGAACTTAAGAAATGCAACAATGTATAAAGATGTAAGGATTCAAAAAACAGTATATGTATAAAATTATGTAAACTATTATTTTATCACAAAAATGGTTCTAACATATATAGTTTATTCATCATCACAAGATTCAAATTCAGTAGCCAATACATCTTGCAACTCATCTCCACTTAGATGAATTTCATCATTACTATAGTGATAATATCCTCTCCCAATATTGTCGTTTGTGTTAGAATTATCCGATTTATTTCTAGTGTTTTCAACATTTAAGAAACTTGGGAGATATTTTTATATCCTCATCAATTATGTTTGTGTTGTCAATATTCAAGTCCTCCATTTCATTCTCAATATATGCATTTTCAAGTACATGTCTTGTGCATAGCTTAATTTGAACAACATGCCACCACTTGTTATTTAGTCCATCTAGTTGAAAAAATACCTGCACATTTAACAATGTTAAGCTATAAAAATTGTTATAATCATGGAACTATAGTCCACAATAGATAGAAAGAGTGTAATTATTTAAGATATTGGTTATGATTGAGAAAAAATGAATGTAAAAGAACTTATGTAGCACACTTGTTCACAATGACAAGGGTCTGAAAAATCCATGCTTAATGTATTAGTTGAATTGATAGCAAAAAATCCACTACGATCTCTTTTCACGGTCGCATTTGACCCTTGATAGTTGATTTCGAACCATTTCACATCAAACAAAAAATATTTACCATTTTCACCAAAACACACATTTTATATAGTTGAATAGTTCCTACACATACTCAAGCTCTTCAAGGACTTGGTCTCATGCACTACTCTGACTTTCTTGATTGAAAGATGCCATCACGCCGCAATCATAAGTATGTCGTTTCATATCAATTCGTTCAATGCGATGATGATGACCATATGCCCACATTGCACTATACTTTTGATACTGCCACATATGAATGGTAACTAAAACAATAATCAATCATCGTACACGCACATTATATGTTACTAAAAATAACGTAATAGACAAACATTATAATCACATCCTCTTTCCAATTTCCATACCATATCCGATATAACTTGTCCCTTTGATCTTGGTTGTTGGAGTGTGTCAACCATCCAATCTATGAGTGTATTACTAGCTGAAAAGTGTAGGATGTTGCATACCAATGCAATAATGAATGCTATTTCTATGCAGGATGGTGATGAGAAAGCTAATTTCTCATTCAAAATCAAGAAGAAGACCAATGGCAAGAAGAAGCACTTCAAGGAGACCAAGGAGGAGGATGAGGCTTCAAGCTCAAAGGGCAAGATCAAAGACAAGTCCAAGTACAAATGTTTTTTCTGTGAAAAGAAAGGACATTTTGCATCAGAATGTCTCAAGAAGAAGAAGGCACAAGAGAACAAACAAAGCAACATTGCACATCAGGAGGAAGAGGAGGATGAAGAGTCATCCTTGATGGTTTCCAACAAACCACCATCATCCAAGAGCAACACCAATGATTCTTGGTGGATTGATAGTGGGGCTAAATCATCATTGTTTCACATCTTATGATCTTGATCTCCATGATCCTTATGAGGCTTGGAAGCTTCATATTTCTCTATTTATGGTGCATCCATCATGCAAGTGGAAATTTCAAAGCAAAGATCATCATCAAGCATGGAGGAAGCCCATGATCATAGTGGCATATTGGTGGAGCACTCTTCAAAGGCATTGGCAAGAGATCTCTACCAAAGAGATCTTATCATGGATATGGTGAGGGTGCTGTTATGATGGATCCATTGGCTGATCTTCACTTCTTATGCATGTGAAAAATACAGATCCTAAGTGTATCTAAACTCCAAGATCATTGGCTTGAATGCTTGCACTCCAAACTACATAAGCTAGGAATTGGCAACACATTCTATGCTACCTAGAATGCAAAGAACTTGATCAAAAAGCATTTATCACAAATGGAAACTTCCATAAACATCAAGTGCGGCCCAAAATAGCATTATACAGTCCATAATACATCAGCCTATCACTTTTGGAAAGCACCTAAGATCATACACAATAGCTTGAAGACAATACACACAACAATGCTCTCAATGGAGGAAGAAACAATGACAATGATCTATTGATCTCAATGAAGCATACAAAAGGTTTCTCCAACCTGTTCTCCACGACTTCCCTACTATTTATGGATGAGGAAGATGACTCTCTCTCCTCTCTCTAGAAGGTACTTGACCCTAGATATTCCCTATATAGGAAAAATAGCTAAAAATGGCTTATATGACCAAAATACATCAAAATGGTCTCATTTTGAAGGGTATGAAGTTTGACACTTCATCATACTGAAAAAATACAGTAAATAAAAACATTGTGGCCTGGTTCACACGTGTGAAACTCCAGAACCAAAACTATTTACAATTTTAGCCAATTTAGGCCTCAAACTAGCTAGGAAATGTTGACAATTTTCACACTCCCTCTTCAACATTGGATGCTAGTTTCAACATAGTCTTTGAGCACATTCCAAGATTAGATCTATGCATTAAATATAGGTCCTTTCCCAATGGTTTGGTGAAGATATCAGCCACACACTCCTTTGAAGAGACATGTTGAAGCTCCACCTCTTTGGCAATGACTTGATCTCTCACAAAATGGTGAGCAATCTCAATGTGCTTGCTCCTTGCATGAAAAACAGGATTGCTTGCCAAGCTTTGGGCTGAAAGGTTATCACAAAGTATGATTGGAGTCTTCTCTGGTTCCAGCAAGTGAAGATCCAATAACATCCTCTTGATCCAAAGAATCTCCTTGGTGCATGTTGTTAATGCCTTGTACTCGGCTTCGGTGGAAGATAGAGAGATAGTTGGTTGCTTCTTTGATAGCCATGAGACCACTCCATCTCCAAGATAGATTGCAAAGGCACTTGTTGACTTCCTATCCATTTGATCACCTGCAAAATCTGAATCTGAAAATCCACAAAGGTTAGGTGTAGTACCTCCATACAAGATGCCAAAATCTCTAGATCCCGAGATGTATCTAAGTACTCTCTTTCCTAGCTTCCAATGAGCCTCACTAGGATCTTGCATAAATTGACTTAGTTTACCAACCACAAAGCTTAGATCAGGTCTTGTGATGGTTAACCATATAAGAGATCCTATTAGCTTTCTATAGAGAGTAATGTCCTTGAAGGATCTTTCATTACTTCTTGTAGTTAGCTTTACATTTGATTCCATAGGAGTAGAAACAACTTTACAATCTTCCATATGAAACCTTTTTAGAATAGAGTTAACATACTTTTCTTGACATATGAATGTAGATTTAGAAGTTCTAATAATCTCTATTCCTAAGATATAATGAAGTTTACCAAGATCTTGAATTTCAAACTCTCTTTTGAGTGCCATCTTGATTTCATCTATATCTAGATTGTTACCACCACTTAAGATAATGTCATCAACATAGATCAAAAGTAAAGTGATATCATTTTCATTCAATCTAAAGTAGAGAGAATGATCATACTCACTCATAACAAAGTTTTGAGAAAGTAAGAAGGAATTGAGCTTAGCATACCAACTCCTTGGTGCTTGCTTTAGCCCATACAAACTCTTTTGGAGATAGCACACATGATTAGGCTCATCATGTGAAACATAGCCCTCGGGTTGCTCCATGTAAATATCTTCTTCAAGATCACCATTCAAGAAGGCATTAGTAACATCCATTTGCCACATATCCCAATCATAAAGAGTTGCAAGAGAGATTAGGATTCGAATAGTTACCATCTTTGCCACGGGTGCAAAGGTCTCATCATAGTCAATACCATATTCTTGAGCATACCCCTTTGCCACCAACCTTGCCTTGTACTTGTTGATTGATCCATCTTGATTTGTCTTGATCTTGAAGATCCACTTACAACCAATTGCCTTCTTGTCCTTTGGAAGCTTTACCAACCTCCATGTGTTGCTTTTGATGAGTGCTTGATGCTCATGATCCATGGCTTGGATCCATTCCTTCTTTTGAATTGCTTCATCTACACAAGTTGGTTCATCAAAAGAGGTAAGAAAAGCAAAGTTAGAGTTGTCCACCACTTGCTTTTCTTTTTCATCATAGGTTAGCCTTGATGGCTTAGCCCTTTGCCTTTGAGTCTTCCTTGAAGTTTGCTTTGGAGTGGCATCTCCATCTTCATCCAAGACATCTTGCACATCATGATGATTAGTAGGCACATCAACATCAACATCAACAACATTGGAAACATTCTCTTCATGAAAGATGACATCCCTACTTATGACAACTTTCTTTGTAGAAGGAATGTACACTTTGTAAGCCTTGCTTACTTCACTATAGCCAACAAACACACCCTTCTTTGATGAAGGATCTTCTTTAGTTCTATCATCAAGTGTGATATTGACAAAACATGTACATCCAAAGATCCTACAATGCTTGACACTCGGCCTTCTACCATAAAGAACCTCATGAGGAGTTTTACCATCCAAGGAAGCACTTGTCCATCTATTACATAGATAGTTAGCACATGCTAAAGCTTCCCCCCAAAAAGACTTAGCAAGATTAGCATGTAGTCTCATTGCCTTGGCACATTCACAAAGGGTTCTATTTTTTCTCTCGGCCACTCCATTCTGTTGTGGAGTCCTAGGACTAGACATCTCCCTCTTAATCCCATGTGCTATACAAAAGTCTTTGAACCTATTTGAGGTGTATTCCCCTCCATTATCAGATCTTAAGCATCTGATCTTTGTATTGAATTGGTTTTCCATTTCATTCTTGAACTTGACAAATGCAGCAAACACTTCATCCTTACTTTTAAGAAGATAGATCCAAGTATACCTACTAAAGTCATCAATGAAAGTTGCATACATCTTTGCCCCACCATTGCTAGTTGTACTAGAAGAATGAATATCAGAATGCACAAGTTGAAAAGCTTCTTTAGATCTAGAAGTAGATCTAGAATAAGCAAGTCTATGAGATTTGGACAAGGCACAACGTTCACAAACACTATTGTTTGCAACAAGACTTTTAGGGAGACCAAGAACAAGCTCTTTCTTTGCCATTACCTCCAAAGATTTGAAGTTGGGATGGCCCAACCTCTTGTGCCAAACTTCTTGGTTTGTCAATTGCTCCCTAGCCATACATCCTTCATGATTAGAGATCACACATGCATCAAGCTTGAAAAGTTTACCATGCCTCCTACCTTGAGCAATCAAGGATCCACATTTACTTATCAAACATGCATCTCCAATGAACTCCACATCAAGTCCTTTGTCAATCATTTGACTTACACTAAGCAAATTCTTAGTGATTGAAGGAATGTACAAAACATTTTCAAGATTTGCTTTCCTATTTGTTGAAAGGGAAATAGGAATAGTGCCTATGCCTTTGATGTCACATTGACCATCATTTGCAGTGTAGATGATGTTACCTTCTCCCTCATAAGACAATAAGGATGTAAAGTATTCCTTATGTCTTGTCATGTGAGATGAGGCTCCACTATCAATCCACCAAGGATCATTATCATCTATGTTGGCTAACAAACTTGAAGTCATAACAAGTGATTCACATGTGTTATGTTCTTCCTCATCTATTGTAAGATTTCCTTGCCTCTCTCCTTGCTCTCTTTTCTTCTTATAACATTCATTTGCAAAATGACCTTTTATCCCACAATAAAAGCACTTGAACTTTGACTTATTGTTCTTAGTAGAAGAGGAAGAGGAAGAGTGATCATCATGATCAAAGTTACCACCTTTGGACCATTTCCCTTTGCCTTTACCTTTGCCCTTGAATTTGCCTTTTGTGAAGAAAGCCTCTTCACCTCCACCTTGCAAGGATGCACCATCAAGCTTTGATTGCAACCTATGTTCTTCAGCCAATAAGATTTCTTGCAAGTCAACCACACTTGGCAAGACTCTTTGAATGGCAAAACTTTGCACAAGGTTAGCATGTTCATTTAGCAAACCATTCAACATAACTTGGACTATTTCACCATCTTTTATGTTCTCATCAATGCATGCTAAATCATCACTTAGGGACTTAACTCTCAAGATAAATGCATGAGCACTTTCACCCTCTCTTTGCCTACTAGAAAATATTTGTCTCCTTAGGGTCAATACCCTAGATGTGGACTTTGATTCAAAGAGCTTCTTTAAGGCATTCCATGCCTCACTTGCACTTTGACACTTTCCAACTTCCTTGAGAAGTTCATTTGTAACATTCATTTTAATGATATGAAGAGCCCTTTTGGCCTTCTTATCAAACCTTTGTTGCTCTTGAAGTGTGAGAGGTCTCTCTTCAATTTCTGCAACTATGTCCATGAGTTCATTCAACTCAAGTAAGGACTCCATCCTCACTTTCCAAGTAGAGTAGTTTGATGAACTCAACCTTTCACTAGACTCTAGCATGATCCCACCATTGGAAGCCATGATTCTAATGTTTCTTCAACTTTTAGGTTCTGTCCTAAAGCACTTAGCACTCACTTTTCTCTCAACAAATGATAGATAAAGAGATCTATGAAGATTTAGGACCCTAAAACACTTCTATCTTGAACCTAGATGGTTTCCAAGCATAGAAAGGAAGATTGAAACACATGCAACACTTTGCACACACTAAGAATGGATTACAAAATCAAACCAACCTGAACACACTCTTGCTTAAGCTCTCAAACTTTCCAGCAAGTGACCAAATCAAGTTATGGTGTGAAGAGTTACTTGCATTCTTAGAAAATACCCAAAACTAGGATGCCAAGATTACCTAGTAATGAACAAACTTGATCAACATATGATCAACACACTAAGATATTGATTCAACCTGTAAAACCACATGTAAACCACACTTCTAAAAGTTTATAAACTCCAGCAAGTGATAAATACAAGATTTAGAGGTGAATGAATGAGCACACTTAGTGAATCACAAGACTAGCTTCACTATCTTGTCAAATCTTGGTGTTTAGATGTAGATCTAAGATCACTTCACATGAGAATGTTCCTCAACCTGTTAAGAACCTGAAAACACACTTGCATAATGGTTAACACCTTCCAGCAAATGCTCCAATCAAATTACATAAGGAGAGTTACTTACATGCTCAACAAAGTACACCAAAATTTATGCCAAAATTGATGACAATCTTTACAATATGCTCTTCACAATGGAGCTTACAATATGTTCACCCAAAAAAGGGGATCTTTCATCCAAATGGGAGCTTTGCTCAGCCTTTAGGAGAATTACAACTCACTCAAAAGAGCATTTGTCATCCACTTAAGGAGAAGTTTCATCCACTTAAGGAGAGTGTTCATCCAAGAATGGAGATTGTCAACAATAGGATTGAAAAGAACATTGTTAGTATTGAATATGCACAAGCCTCACAATCACAAATGATTAGGTGTTATGATCTGATCCAAAATAGTTTCTTTTCAGCCTCTGATCTTCAATAGACCTGAAATATGCTTTTGATCCACAAGTTCAACTCACAAAACAAAGGTTAGTAAGATTTGATCAACAAAGCAATGCAAAATCATGCTAGAACTTGATCAAACATCCAAATATCACCAAAAATGGAATACTTACTGTAAATAGAAGCCAACCAGCTCTGATACCATGTGAAAAATACAGATCCTAAGTGGATCTAAACTCCAAGATCATTGGCTTGAATGCTTGCACTCCAAACTACATAAGCTAGGAATTGGCAACACATTCTATGCTACCTAGAATGCAAAGAACTTGATCAAAAAGCATTTATCACAAATGGAAACTTCCATAAACATCAAGTGCGGCCCAAAATAGCATTATACAGTCCATAATACATCAGCCTATCACTTTTGGAAAGCACCTAAGATCATACACAATAGCTTGAAGACAATACACACAACAATGCTCTCAATGGAGGAAGAAACAATGACAATGATCTATTGATCTCAATGAAGCATACAAAAGGTTTCTCCAACCTGTTCTCCACGACTTCCCTACTATTTATGGATGAGGAAGATGACTCTCTCTCCTCTCTCTAGAAGGTACTTGACCCTAGATATTCCCTATATAGGAAAAATAGCTAAAAATGGCTTATATGACCAAAATACATCAAAATGGTCTCATTTTGAAGGGTATGAAGTTTGACACTTCATCATACTGAAAAAATACAGTAAATAAAAACATTGTGGCCTGGTTCACACGTGTGAAACTCCAGAACCAAAACTATTTACAATTTTAGCCAATTTAGGCCTCAAACTAGCTAGGAAATGTTGACAATTTTCACAATGCATACCAAAGGATCCACTCAAAAAGATTTACAAACTTCTCAGGTGATCTAGTACCTTTCCAAGCTATTTTTTGAGGAGGAGTGTGAGAAATTGGCAAAAATCTAGCTTGGTATTTTTTATGATAGAAGTTTGTAAGTGAATCTCACATGTGTGGAGGATGTTCCCACGTGTGGAGAATTGTAAAGTAAATAAAAATGTTTGATATAGGGGTCTCATAGAATTTCATAGTCAAGCATTTAGGTGTAGGATGTTGATAGGGTCAAATTTGGCATAGATGGCAAATTATCCATTTCCACTTGTAATGCCACTATTGAGCCAAAATAGAGTAGGAGGCCAAACTTGTGCCAATTAGAGTGTAGAAAAGTGTAATGCTTTTGTTTGATGAAGTTTAAGAGGTCCAATAGGATTTAGAGGTGGAACCATGAGTGGTCCAATAGAATTTGAGGTTTGCTTGAAAATGGTCCAATAGAATTTAGAGGTGCATGGATCATTGGTCCAATAGGATTAAGAGGTGGCAAAGTGTGGTCCAATCATAGTTAAGCATAGTGGTAGCTCATGGATCTACTAGTATCATTGTACTCCTCATTTGGATCTAATTGATTTTGAGATTGAGTGGATTTTGAGTGTCATTGAATTTCTAGTTTTCTCTCTCTACCCGAGAGCTCATGATGGTTTTTCTCTCTCATTCTTATCATTTACGTCATTCTTGTCATCACACAAGTCTTGACACTCATCTAAATCTAGGTCTAGGTATAATCATAAATTTTCGATCGTGTCTCTTTGATGATGTGAGCTACCCTCATTTTTAATCTCCTCTTCTTCTAAGTCTATCTCATCCAAATGTGAGGACCTCAAATTACCCCCAATTTGGTCTTGTATGATCGTAGGAATCTCATCCTTTCCATTTGTACCTTCTTCTCCCATCATTTTGACATCATTTGGAGTCTGGATGAGTGGTTCAGGTTCTTTCAAAACGTCGCCAAAATTGGGTGGTGGTTCGTCATGTGTATCCAATTCAACAATATCTTTTCCTTCAAACACACGTCGTTTTCTTCCATTAAGTTGGATCACATACCACCATCTTGGGTCTATTCGATCGGGATGGAATATAATATGCCAAAGAATTAAAAAAAAATTAAGTTAGTCTTATAATATTGATACATAAATAATTGGATTGCGAATATTAATGACATTGGAATTTTATAGTCTCATTTGTTTGTAATGTCGTGGCAATACTAAAGTGTCATGAGAGTCCATCAATATACATTTTGTTGAGTTGATTTGAAAAAACTTTGAGTTATCATTTCTAATTGTGGCGTTGCTTCCACGATAGATGATCTTAAAGTATTTGTCGTTAGTCTCGTATATAAAACTTCATAAATATGTTGCAATGTGCTGACATAGTCTAGGTCGTCCGAAATGACATTAGGGTCCCTCTCATTAGAACGACTTTCTTGTTGAAAGTTGGCCATTATACCACAATCATATGTACGTCACTTGTTGTCAACTCTCTCAACACGATAATGGTGTCCATATGCCCACATGGCAGTGTATGATGTATACTAAAACACACAAAAAAAAAACAAATGTGTGTAATTAAAAATACTATTCATATATTGAGTAGTGCAAAATTTTTTTTTCACAAAAACAATATTACACTAACCCCTTCCATCCACATCCACGAACAAATTCTCATTCTAATTTGGTCACTTATTCTCCGTTGATGCTTTTAGCATTGTATCAAAAACCCATTCACGAGAGCATTTTGAAGGTAAAGGCTCCAAAGGTTCATCGTTCTCCAACGCCCTCCTTCTTCGTTTGATATTTTTTCTTCGTTTCAATGTTATGTTTCTTTCATTTTTGGCTTTTTCATATCTTGAAATCCACTTTTCCATTTGTCCACAATTTCATCTTCTTCTTCACACCACATTTTTTGACTTGCAGGATGCAATTGTGAGATTATTTCGATAAAAATAAAACAAAGATTTATGTACAAGCCAACTTTCTGCAATGCTACCTTTTGGCCTTGTCTTTTGTCTCACAAAGCCCTTCAAAACTTTCATTGAGCGCTCAAGGTAGAAATCCATCTCATGTGCACAGGTCCTGCAATTGATACTTCTTTGACCAAATTCACTAGAAGATGAACTTGTATATCCAAAAAGGAAGTTGGAAAATCTCTTTCCAACAAACATACCATTTCGATCACTTGGACAAAAACTGACTCTATCTCTCTCATTCACTTTGATGTACTTTCAAGACCTGGTTTCCACTTTAAGAAGGTCTGAAATCAGCCTAGATTAATTAGTTTTCATGAAATAAATTCAAAACTAATCAATGGCAAGTGATCTTGGTAGCTTATCCTAGGATTTGCACCAAAAATTACATCAAACTGACACCAGATGAATTTTCTATGATCCAATGAATATGGGTTATTAAATGCTGGTTCAGAGATGCCCACACGTGTGAACAGTACGGATTTTGATCCTAAAAAAGTTTGGGATCAAATCCCCTCACCAAAACCTGGATACCAGCTCGCCCTTTCAATACTAGCTTTTTGCACCAAAACCTGCTAAAACTGGATTAGATTCAAACACTGATCAATGGCCTTGTACTTGGCTCTGATACCATGTGAAAAGTACAGTACTAAGGACCATAAATGGATCTTTGAATGATCCACAAGATGATTGTATGCTTGTTAAACAATCTATCAGAAACTAGTCATCAGAAAACAAGATCTAGTTTAGCAGCTTGATAGGAAACAAGTAGAGACAATCAAAGCATTGATCAATTAGTATAATCCAACTCCACACGTGTGGAAATAAGGCTGTAGTACGGCCTGTAGACAGTGTTTACAAAGTGTCAAATCTGGGTTTCATTGGAAAAATAGAGTAATCACCATACAATGAGAGGAAACTCGAGTTTCTCCTTGAGGCTCCAAAAAGTTTCTATCTTCTCACTATGGAGAATGGGAATACATAGTAAAACACACTTCCTTTGCAAAGTTAGGTGAAAATCCAGCATGTAATAAGGAAGTAGACTCCACTTTCTTGCCCTAATGTGAAAACCCTAGCCTAGATCCAAGAGTCATGCTTGGTAGGTGCATGGTAGGTACAAATCTTATCATAAATCATGGTCTAGATCCTACAAAATAGGAATCACTACCAAATAGACACAACCACTCCTCTTGACTCGTGGTAACCTACTTTAGGTGTGTATGTACAAGTGGCACTTTGGCCATTGAAGTAACCAACAAACAATAATGACAAAATGTACAATATTCTACATGGCTAGATTTGCCAATGTAGGCAATTTTTCACAAGGTCTGTAGATGCACCAAGATCAAGACTAGATTGAGATTCAAGATCAATCTTAGATCCTATGGCAAAAACACACTACTACATGAATTCAATCACTTCCAACTCTCACTCACACGTGTGGGAAGTGTTCCAAAGGTATTCTAAGTAAAAACAAGCTGCTCTCCTTGGGTAGAGAGAGTAAAACCATCATGAGCTCTCGAGTAGAGAGAGAAAACTAGAAATTCAATGACACTCAAAATCTACTCAATCTCAAAATCAATTAGATCCAAATGAGGAGTACAATGATACTAGTATATCCATGAGCTACCACTATGATTAGCTATGATTGGACCACACTTTGCCACCTCTTAATCCTATTGGACCAATGATCCATGCACCTCTAAATTCTATTGGACCATTTTCAAGCAAGCCTCAAATTCTATTGGACCACTCATGGTTCCACCTCTAAATCCTATTGGACCTCTTAAACTTCATCAAACAAAAGCATTACACTTGTCTACACTCTAATTGGCACAAGTTTGGCCTCCTACTCTATTTTGGCTCAATAGTGGCATTACAAGTGGAAATGGATAATTTGCCATCTATGCCAAATTTGACCCTATCAACATCCTACACCTAAATGCTTGACTATGAAATTCTATGAGACCCCTATATCAAACATTTTTATTTACTTTACAATTCTCCACGCGTGGGAACATTCTCCACACATGTGAGATTCACTTACAAACTTCTACCATAAAAAATACCAAGCTAGATTTTTGCCAATTTCTCACATTCAAAACCATATTTATACTAGCAATATTCAAAACCATTTTAAGGCTCTGATACCATGACAAAATTTCCAGAATTTACATGTGTGGGGAATGTCCACAAGAGTGACTGATCTTAATTAAGCTTTGTGATTGGCACTATAACCTGATTCTAGATTGATTAACAAAATCTAGTTCAGAAGAAATGGCTAATCCACAATCTAGCATGCTAATCAACAGAATATAATAGTAATAATCAAAGAATGAAAAAATACAAGATTTCAATGTATATTCATTAGTCTCAACACGAGTTAGAGAGAGAGAGAGAGCTAGAGAGATAACAAGCAATATTTGTTTAGATCCAAAATGACATGAGATAGCTACAAAACTTTGGTTCTTCATTATCAATTGTGTGGAGACCTACACATATTTATGGAGAATGAGGTAGCTCGAGGTAGAACCATATCTATCCATTCCAAAATGACATCTAAAGTGACATCTAGAGTCTATGTAACATTTGTCACTTGTCATGCATGAAATTCTACCGACTTTTTACAAGTGTACTAGTTCTAACTCATTAATGCAAAATGCCAAGTTTGGCCTACATAGAACTCGAGCTACATGGTTATGTATTGTCTAGTTTGATAATTGCAACTTGCATATAGTTTATAGACATAGAATTAGCATGGTTATGCTTGTAGAAACTCGTGGCAACTCACATGCATTAATTGTAAGTAATCCATAGTGACATGCAAGGCATGATTTATTGGACACATGCATGATGATTTGGACATTTCTAGTTAGAACTAATACACTTGTAAAAAGTTGGTAGAAATTCATGCATGACAAGTGACAAATGTCACATAGACTCTAGATGTCACTTTAGATGTCATTTTGGAATGGATAGATATGGTTCTACCTCGAGCTACCTCATTCTCCATAAATATGTGTAGCTCTCCACACAATTGATAACGAAGAACCAAAGTTTTGTAGCTATCTCATGTCATTTTGGATCTAAACAAATATTGCTTGTTATCTCTCTAGCTCTCTCTCTCTCTCTAACTCGTGTTGAGGCTAATGAATATACATCAAAATCTTGTATTTTTTCATTCTTTGATCATTACTATTATATTCTGTTGATTAGCATACTAGATTGTGGATTAGCCATTTCTTCTGAACTAGATTTTGTTAATCAATCTAGAATCAGGTTATAGTGCCAATCACAAAGCTTAATTAAGATCAGTCACTCTTGTGGACATTTCCCACACGTGTGAATTTTAGAAATTTTGTCAATATTTATCTGACGCATTGAACCGATATCGGATTCAATATGGCTAGTTCCTCCATGGCCTCAGATGACAAACTTATGGATTTTTTAATACCAGTGACATTCCATCTGACAAATTAGAGTATTTTGCTAATATTTTTTTTGCTCCCTTCAATATCGATAAGCTAGTTTATGAGAATCGTTATAATTTAATTTCTTATCTTGATAATTTTTCTCAGATTATTAGTACTCCTGTCATGGATATAGATAATTTTTGTTTCGTTCATTTTCAGGACCTTGTACATTCCCAACCATCCTATAAGCATAAACACAATAGAAAGTATTCTAACATGCATGACCATTGCAAAAGAAATATATACTGTGATATCCACAAAAGAATATGTCGTCTTTTAATCAAAGGAATGGCTTTTGTGTTCTACATATCTGCTGAAATTCCAGATGATGAGTCTGTTGAATCTTCAACTGTTCCATTGATCGAAGCATCTACACCTGCTCTAGTTGATGTAAATGATACAGATATTGATATAGGGGTTGAAGTTGAAGTTTCTATGGCTTTGGATTATCAAAAAACTCGCTCTCGTTCTATAATCCTCTCTGATTCTCTTCCATCTGCATCTTTTGTTAATCAATTAACTCTACTCGACGTTCCTTTATATTTTATAAATAATGAATGTTATATTTTATTTAATGATATAGAAGATGTATTGAATCTGAGAGAGGATGAAATCCTCTCAATTTTTGCTCAAAATTTATCAGAATTTTCTAACATTGTCGATTACTCATATAATGACCTTGAAGGTGAGATAGATTATGATAAAGATGGCAATTGGAAATCTGGAAATGAGGCCATGGAGGCCATGCTTGAAAAATCTAAAGCCTATGAAAAGAATTTGCCTACAGAGGAGGAATTTTTGGAATTTCAAAAAAGATATCCCCCTAGGGCTAGATATATCCCCTCTGGAAATGTAGAGGCCATTGGAAGACATGACATCAGCAGAGCAAACGTCATTGATTACGATGATTATGATCTGGTAAATAGATATTATATTGGTATTGATATTGTTCAGTTTTCTTATTTCTTATTCGTATTGATATTGTCAGTTTTCTTATTGAGTTTGCAATGTTATGTATCATTCTAAATTTATTTTCTTTTCTTGTTTACAGGATGCTATTGAAATAGATGCCTTTGGTATGAGACATGGAGGCATCCGAGGTGTATCATCCGGGAGAAAAGATGTTTCTCTATCTCATTATTTGAAGAACTTTCAAAATAATGAGATTTGTATATATCATTCATCTTATAATCCATATGCAACCACTATCATTATGGCCATCAAATCATTATCAGTTTGTTTAGGAGGCCATAAGTACACAAGAGAAACATATAAAATATTTTTTGTGAAGAGAGATTTGGCTATTAAGGTATTGGGTTATACTCCCCATGAGACTACCAAAAGATCATCTCCAATGGCCCTTTATTCGGGTTACATTGATATGAGCAAGAGGAAAAATTTAGAATTTTTGGATCCATATGAAAGGAGATTATTCCTTCATGACAATACCATCCATCTGAATCTTGAAGAGGATGATGATGATAATTAAAGAATTTTCTATAATAGATTTTTGATATATTACAAGGATCTCTCTTTTGTAATGAATTTGAATGCCTTTCAAAATATTGTAATACTTGGCAAGTTTTTAGCTTGATATCTAATTTGTGCTCTTCTATAAAACCACTGAAAAAGTTGAACTAAATATTTATTTCTTGAATTGTGTCCTCCATGATTTGTTGCTCTATGAAATGCTCCCCTTGCTTGCCAATGAGATTTTTCATGCCTTGTGATGACCAGATGCTTAAGCTCCCATATTCCTTTGCAAAGTAAGTTGCATGATGAAGAAGGATGTGCTGCAAACAATAGTTTTGATTAGTTACATCAGTAGAAAAAAATATAAGCCTGAATGAGAAAAGTACCAGATAATGATATAGATTAGCACCATGTAATGAGTAACGTTGTCTTTTCCCGAACAATCATGTATAGATTTTACAAATGTGATACAATGATTTTGCAAAGTCCTCATATCTTCTGATGATAGGTTTTCTTTTCTGATAATACCTATGAGTTTGTCTGTTGGTCCACACTTGTCCCTTTTCCACTCGATTACTTCCTTCCAGTGTTCGTGTGGCTTGAACCATTTCTCTCCAAATTTCGTATCTGACACTTGATTCTTTGCATGTGTGATTGGATAAGAATCTTCTTGCTTTAACACCTCCAATTGATAGCTTACTAGGAATGTTTTCTTTTTTTTTCGGAGAGTCTATCACTTTTTTCAATCATGACATTTCCTTTATGTAGTCCTGCATTTGACAGAACTATTTCCAACCTCCTAATTGTTGCTTTAGCCACAAACTCCAATTTATGATTCCATGCTAGTAAAATATACAGGTAATTAAGTTTTTCAATAATATGGACCTCATCATGCAATGTGCATATGTGAACATATTTTAATGGAATTGGCAGAACACTTTTCATATTTGGATCTTCAGCTTCTCGTGTTGGGCCAGTGTTTGTTAATCGTCCCAAATTTATATTGTAGCAATCCTTCATGCAATAAAGACATGGATGTTTTGATGTTGCCCCATGAGAGACATTATACATACATTTTAATGTTTTCAAATCCCCTGCAAGGTGCCATTGAATTTGAAAATTTCTCACCCTCCAAATGTCTCTTTATTATCTCGCCATAGTTTGTTCTTGAAAATATCCATGATAGTATTTTATGGTCCTCTTTCAAGACCTGTAGAGAAACAAGTAATGCATGACATGTCAATGAAAACTGGCAAGGTATGAATTGTTAATATAGATATTCTAAATGAAAATTGAAAACTATACCTGGAATGCCGCCAACCACTATATGTGATTTTTCGACTGGACACTAAATGTTTGATTATCTGTGTCTGAAATTTTGTTCATCAAAGTGACACTCACACGTTCCAACTTCTGACCCTTGATGATTTCAGATTCATCCAATTTTATTACAATAATGATCTTTCCATTTACTTGATGTTCGTCTAGTTTATAGAATCGAATAATGTATTTTAGAACATTTTCAGTATCAAGAAAAATATTATGACAATCGTTGTAATTGAGCTCATCATATTTTGATTTGTATAATTCAGTTATATGAAGTGATTTGCCAACTACTTTGAACATTCCGTCATTATAAAAATTTCTAGCTAATCTTACTCGATATGGACGCAAAAGATTAATTTTCTTCACCATCACTTGGGAAAAAGCTTCTTTAACTATTCTAAAAAAAATAGAATAAGCATTTCTGCTAATTCTAGATATATCACATACACCTTGTATCACATTCGCATCCAAGTATGATTGAACCTTAATCAAAACAGTCTCTACAATTCCATTTTTCATTTTTTCAAACCGAGCATTTTTATCATTTCCTTTGCTGACTTTCTTGGTAAAACATGACTTAAAGATGATCCAATGCATGAACGATTTGTTAAATAGTTTTTTGCCACCAAACATGATCTGCAACAAACATATGAAACTCAAATTATGTTTAATAAATAAATAATCAATGTTATCAAGTGCAAATCAAATTTAAATGACATATACAAATCAAATAAACAGTTTAGATGACAACATACTTGAATGCTCGGATTCTTTTTTTCTGATTGCTGCTATGTGTAGATAGGTCATCAATATTCTTCATCGATGCTCTCTTTCTTTTCCTCTTCATCATTGCCTTATTGATAACTTTTAGATTAACAACAAATTTTAAACTCTCGGATCGCAGCTTTTCCATATCTTCTAACATTTCTTGGTTTGATCCTCGAAGAGTAGTGACAGTAGCATTCAACTCTGACATAGCATTCTTGAGTGCATTGTTTTCAGCACTAGTGTGTTGCACATAATGAAGCAATTGTTGATTTGCACGTTACACTTATTCATTAGCAAGCTGTAGTTGTTGATTCAGACAAGATATGCTATGCATTCCAATATCTCGCAACCTTTGACAATATCCAAGTAATCCTCTATTTCCTTCACATACATATCTGAGAAGATGAGTTACGGACTTAAGATTTGGACACAAATTTGTTAGCTAGATCATTAGAATAAATTGATCCATCCACCCACAAATCTATATTCATATGATTATTCATTCTCAATTCTCTAACTATTGCTGCAACATTCTCTACAACTTTCGCATTTTTCTTAATAATTGGAGTGCATTCCATCGGAAGAGCAACATGCAAATGAAACATTGCCATTGTTAAAGCTAGAATCATGTAAATGAATCAAATTACAGTAAATCAATATGAATAGATCTAGCATCCCTTACTTTTGTAATGTTTATGTCGCAATGAACAATTGTCCCGCCTCATATTTCATTATAAGCATATAGTGATTTCAAAAGTTTTGCCTCTTCCACTTCAGTTTTTGCATTGAGCACACCAAGATATTCAGTCTTAAAGCTCTAGTCCCAAATTTGGGAACGAGCATGAAGAGAAGTTATTACATCTCATGCTAAACTAACTATTGTCTGAAGTTAACATACTAGTTAAACGCCGAGCAAGGCCGAAAACTTGGAAAATGATGACCAGAAGTTACCAGTTTGCATTCTCTCTACATGGAACAAATCGAGAGACAATTTCTTTAAGGCAAGGGAGATCTCATTGGTGAGCTTATTGAGGTTTGTTATGGACTCAAGAGGGCTGGATTTATCAGGTTTGATACTCATCTTCACCTACTCTACTTCATGTTGGATGGAAAGTTTGGAATCTATCTTTTGATTTATGATGGTGACATTGGTGACATTGTTTTCACTAACCTTTATGGAAGATCTATCGTAAAAACCATGGGTGTGAGCGGCAGCGGAAGCTTGAGGCCTTGACGTAGGCGTGTAGGAACGGAAACACAATAGTTAGCAGCAGAAGTATTCAAGTAGAAGAATTCATATAGATTGCGCAAATAAACGACAGAGTACTGAGACAAAAATTGCACTCTGATTAATATCAACAGTGAGTACAATGGCTTGAAGTAATAATTTCATCTTGCTGAGCCTGATAACACTGGCTACAGAAAAACTCTCATAGAAAGAGAAACTCAATTTTTCCTTACATAGCTTGATTCAGGTAGTATATATATTTACAAGTGTCAAGAGAAAAATATCTTATGCCTTAACTGCCATTTACTCCAGTTTTGCATATGTACAAAGTTGGTAACCACCCTTAGGATATTTGTTTCTCTAGCTGTTTTAGGGTTGATGATAAGTTGGTGACGTTGGTCTACCAATGTAGCGAAAATGTGAAAGGTGCCTTTAGATTGAAGGTATACAAATCTTGAAGGCGCCCTTAGACTTAAGGTATGTGAATTGTGAAGGCGCCCTTAGATTCAAGGCAACGAAGAAGGCGAAAAAGCCGAAAAGTGCCGTAGACTAAAGGCAACGAAGAAGGTGAAGGTGCCTTAGACTAAAGACAGTGAAAAAGCAGAAGGTGCCTTAGACTAAGGCATCAAAAAAGTTGATAGAGCCTTTGTGAAGTAATCTGCTATCATGTAGTTTGTTTTGCAAAAAACCAGTTCTACTTCCTTGATGTGCACTTTCTCTCTAAGGTAATGATACCTGATTTCTATATGTTTGCTTCAAGAGTGAAATCTCGGATTGAGAGATAGCGCTATTGTGCTTTGATTGTCACAATAGATTGTTGTACGAAGTGGTTGTGCAAGGTTGAGGTCTGCAAGCAGTTGCCTTAGCCAGATCATCTCTTTGGTTGCATTGGTGGTAGCTATGTATTCAGATTCTGTTGATGATAATGCAAATGAGGTCTGCCTCCAGTTGTTCCATGAGATTGGGCCTTGGTTGTATAAACATACAAATCCAAAAGTTGATTTTTTGGTGTCGACATCTCCTGCCCAATCCGCATCTGTGTAGGCTTCAAGGATGTTGGCAGTGTGGCTGCCTCCGTAGCAGATGCTGAGAGTTTTTGTTGCCTAGACATACTTCATGACCTTTGTTAGTGCCTTCCAATGAGTTAAGCCTAGATTTGATAGGAACTAACTAAGTGTAGTGGGTTTCTTTCCTTGCCTAACCTCAATCCAAGATCTAATCAATCTAGCATCAAAGAAACGAAGTTAGTTGTCACGCATAGATTTGTTCCCATGAGAGCGATAGTATAGTTCAGATTTCGGCATGAATGGAAGATCCAAATCTAACTCTAACATCCATTAACCCTAAGCATTAACACTACATCCACTAACACTCGATCCACAACAAAGATAACTTACTCTTTCTCTCTCTCCCTTTCTCCCTCATAAAAAGTATAATAACATGCAATCCCAATAACAATCAGATCCAACAATTAGCAAAATCCAAAATAAGCATGAGAGATGGAGGAAAAGTAATAGAGAGCAAGGACATTCATAAATACATTTCACAAGAAAACCAATCTGCTTTATTGAAATGAGGAAATGAACATGTGTAGGAACTCGAGTTGGTCCCTTTTTATAGAAGAGAGGAGGACCTTGGCCTCTGAATCCTATTGGTCCATTTCTGCCTCCCTAATTATTCAAATTTAAAAAAGAGTGGGAACCATCCAAATTGGAGGGAAACCCAACTTTATTCACTAACTTGACATTTATGTCCCACGACATTAAAAGTCCCGCAAAAAGGCCTAAAGTCCTTTTATTGACTTTCAACTAATCAAATTTCTATGTGATCATCGGGTTGGACTTACACATGCAGGGTGCCAAATCCCTCTCACTTATTATCTAGGATTAGGGTTGTCTTGGGATCCGCAAACCCTCCACCAAAACTGGTGGCGGTCCTACGACACCTGCGAGATGCAGTTATTGGAGACTTTTATTGGCTTCACAACAAATCTTTATTAAATGGTACTGCACCTTCTCCATAAAGTCGAGTCGGACAGTATTAAAATCCAAATTATGTGGCAAAAAACAACGATGGGCTCCTGCAATCTACTTTGAGGTTGTCCAAGATATGAAGCAAGATTTCCAGGAGCCTCCCATCATTGCTGCACAAAAATATAGATGAGCAACCGGCAGCTGATCCTTGATATTCTCTGAGGCCATTGGCTTATTTGGATCGAATGCTAGAGGAGGAAGGCAATCATCTTATCTGGTTGCCACTGATGCCAACAGAGCTAAATCTTTTGCAAACATCGTCGATTGTCGCACTGTCGGATCGGGAGAGTGGATATACTCCCGTTGGTATGCTTGTAAGGCCCAGTGGAAATCCATTGATATCGTCCAGACGTATGGCTGATGGATGATTGGTTGATTGTCGCACTGTCAGATCGAGATAGTGGATATACTCTCACTGGTACGCTTGTAAGGCCCAGTGGAAGTCCACTGATATCATCTAGGTGTATGGGTAATGGATGATTGGCCAATTGGGCGTATGGATTGTGATTTTGTCCATAGCCAATCCCAAATTCTTCCATTTATTCTGTCTCAACATCGGTATATAATACGGATTTACCCACAATTGGTGAGGGCTGGCCACATAACTCCTGATAGATTCTAGAGCTTTCTCAAAAATGGTAACTCTCCATGTCGGTTGCTCTCCCAGTACGGGTATTTTGTCCACTTCTTTGTCAACCTCTATTTCAGAGGTCTTGAACTGAAGGACCCAACCACCACGCGAGGACTCATGAGGATGTTGCGCTAGAAAACTCTGGATCTGGTCCTCGACGCTGATGGGCCTTCTGAATAATGGTGTGGTCTTTGATGAAGATGGACCCACTGGCACTGTCTGTAAAATTGGTGATTGTTCTTCTATTTCTGGAGCTCCTCCATAGTCCATGCCCGAATCTAGCCCTATATCCATTGGTACTATAGTTTGGTGCAGAGGGGAGAATTGCAGCATGACCGAAACTGAGATTTGTGGTCCGACTTCCAACACCGGAGCGACTGTTTTTTCATAGGCACTATTAGTTGCTTTAGCCTTTGCGAACTAAATTGAAGCTGCTCCTTTGAACCTGTCAAAGCGGCCTTGGAATCCATGAAGGGCCACTTTGTAAGTTTCCACTTTCTTGAACAAATATGTGATCTCCGTCAGAGTTATCGGATGATCTGGTATTTGTGCCTGAAGATACGCATCCGAGCTCAAGGGTGGTTGCATCCAATTCACCTTGGAGACATGTGCGATCTTGAAGATGCTAGATGATGGTTTTCAAGTTGATTTTAGAAAAGATGCTTGCTTGGTTAAAAGGGATGGTGATGTGGTAGCAAGTGGGACTTGATGTGATAATATATTCAAGATTGATGCTAATCCTTGTGGAAGTGTGTGGCCAAGAGAGGAGATTGGATTATCTCAAGGAGGATAAGGAAAGTGATCTACCTCAACCTATGTTCCAAGATGGTAAGGCTCATGATGATGGTGCTTTGGCAAAAGCACATGGAGAGTTATTGCCAAAAAGGTCTACTTCTCATCAATTCTCTTATCTTGTTCATTTTTATGATCTCATTTCATCATGTAGAAGCAAAGGTGGTGCCATTTCATGTGACTTCTTATTTGAAGACTTCAATTGGAAGTATCTCTTATCAATGGTGCTTGATATGAAGATTGCAATAGTTGATACTTTGGGAATCTTTAGATCCAAATGATTTGTCAATATTCTTTCACATGTAAGGAGCAAGGAGGACTTCATCTCAATCAAGAGGATGATGGTAGGATTCTCAAATCTACCAAAAATCCAAGTGCATGATAGAGATTTGCCAAGGCTTGAGGAGGAGTCTTTTCAACACACGGTTTCAAGGGGATCTTCAAGAGGCAACGTTGAGTCTATGAGGCTCACTTTTCATGGAAAATAGGGGCAATTTTTAGGTGGTATATACTCCAACATTCTCACTTGTTCTTCTCTTCCATTATTTGATGTACGATCTTGCTTTATTGAGATTCCTTGTAGTGGGTTTCTTTCCTTGCCTAACCTGAATCCAAGATCTAGTCAATCTAGCATCAAAGAGATAATGTTAGTTGTCATGCGTAGGTTCGTTCCCATGAGAGCGATAGTTTAGTTCAGATTTCAGCATGAATGGAAATCCAAAATCAGCTCTAACATCCATTAACACTATGATCCATTAACACTACGCATCCACAACAAAGATAGCTTACTCTCTCTCTCTCTCTCTCTCTCTCTCTCTCATAAAAAGTATAATAACATTCAATCCCAATAACATTCAGATCCAACAATTAGCAAAAACTAAAGAAAGCATGAGAGATGGAGAAGGAAAGAAGAAGAGCAAGGACATTCATCAATCCATTCATGAAGAGAACCAATCTGCTTCATTGAGATGAGGAAATGAACATGAGAAGCAACTCGAGTTGGTCTTTTTTTATAATAGAGAGGAGGACCCTAGCCTCTGAATCCTATTGGTCCACTTCTACCTCCCTAATTATTCAAATTTAAAAAAGTGTGGGAACCATCAAAACTGGAGGGAAACTCAACTTTATTCACTACTTGACATTTAGGCCCTGCGACATTAAAAGTCCCACAAAAAGGCCTAAAGTCCTTTTATTGACTTTCAACTAATCAAATTTCTATGTGATCATCGGGTTGGACTTACACACGTAGGGTGCCAAATCCCTCTCACTTATTAACTAGGGTTATGGTTGCCTTGGGATCCACAAACCCTCCAATAGTATCCCCCACCAAAACTGGTGGCGGTCCCACGACACCTGCAATATGCAGTTATTGGAAACTTTTATTGGCTTCGCGCCATATCTTTATTAAATGGTACTACACCTTCTCCATAAAGTTGAGGCATGCAGTATTAAAATCCAAATTGTGTGACAAAAAACAACGATGGGCTCCGGCAATCCACTTTGAGGTTGTCCATGATGTGAAGCGTGATTCCCATAAGCCTCCCATCATTGCTACACGAAAGTATAAACGAGCAACTGGCAACTGATCTTTGATTTGCTCTAAGGCCATCGACTTATTTGGATCAAATGCCAGAGGAGGGAGGTAATTGTCCCATCTGGTTGCCACTGACGCCAACAGAGTTAGATCTTTAGCAAACATTGCCGATTGTCGCACCGTTGAATCTAGAGAGTGGACATACTCTCTCTGATAGGCTTGTAAGTCTCGGTGGAAGTTCACTGAGATTGTCTAGTTGTAGGACTGATGGATTGGCCAATTGGACGTATGAATGGTGATTTCATCCATAGCTAATCCTAAATCTTTCCATTTATTTCTTCTCGGCATTGGCACATAATAAGGGTCGACCCGCAATTGGCGAGGGCTGGCGACGTAACTTCTAATTGATTTCAGAGTTTTCTCAAAAACAGTGATTTTCCATACCGGCTGCTCTCCCAATGCAGATATTTCGTCCAACTCTTTGCTGACCTCTATCTCGGAGGTCTTAAACTTCAGAACCCATCCACCATGGGAGGACTCATGCGGATGTTGCTTTAAGAAGGTCTGAATCTGGTCCTCGACGCTGATGGGCCTTCTGAATAGAGGTGTGGTTCTTGATGAGGATGGACCTCCTTGTACTGCCGATAAGACTGGCGGTTGTTCTATTATATTTGGAGCTCCCCCCTGGTCCATGCTCGAATCTACCGCTGTATTCATTGGTACATCTTCTTGGCACGAAGGGGAGAATTGCGGCATGACCGGTACGGGGATTTGTGGGTCAACTTCCAACACCTGAGCGACTGCCTTTTCATAGGTGGTGATGGTCTCTTTAGCCTTTGCCAACTTGGCTGAAGCTGCTCCTTTGAATCTGTCAAAGTGGCCTTGGAATCCCTGAAGGGCCACTTTGTATGTTTCCACTTTCTTAAACAAATATGTGATCTTCGTCGGTGTGACCGGATGATTTGGTATTTGAGTCTGAATATATGCATCACGCTCAAGGGTGGTCGCATCTAATTCACCTTGAAGATGCGTGCGATCCTATTCCGCCATCTGCAATTGACCCTTCAGCAGTTGCACCTATTGTTTTGCATCCTGCACGGTCTTATCCACTTGATCTTGTGCGGTTGTCAGGGCGTTTTGTAGGGAGCTGATGTATTCTTCCAAGCGATCAGCTTGTTGCTGGGCCAACTTCTTTTCGGCTTCAGCCTTGTCTTCGTGTTGTTTGGCAATCTTCAACTCTCGATCCAGCTGGATAATTTTCTGGCTGATAAGAGCATTTTCGGACCCCAGATCATAGATTCTCTGTTCCATTTCCTTCTTCTTATCCAGCATAGACTGGATCACTTGCGCAAGGCTTGAGACCAAACCTAGAGCATCACCAGAATCAACGGTTGTGGAGGCGGCAACAGCAGAAGGACCTGATGGAGTTGTCCTTGGTTGGCGTGGAATAGGTGCCACTACGTCTTCTTCTTCAAAAATGTCTTCCTCTTCAAACCCTATAGGCACTGTGGCGTCGAACTGTTTTGGTGATTTTACAGCTTTGTTGACCCGAAGTGTGGCTGGACTATCTTCCGTATGAGGTTGTTGGCTGACATCTTCAACACCAATAGTAGATTCATGGATATGTCCGAATTCTCTTCCAGGAAATTGGAGTTCAAAGGCCATAGGGTCTAGGACATTTCAAAAATTTTGGTGGCCCCAAGGGGGTCAGAATCATCGAACATATCCATGAAAAACTGCGTGTTTGGTGAAGTGGCTTTGGTGTGCGGGGGTGAGGCGGCCTGGGCAGCTGTGATGGGCATGGTAGGCCCAATGGTCACAGACTATCCGTGTGTGGAAGCATAGGCGAGGGAAGCATCAGAGGTGGGAGAATGGGAAGCCTAATGCAAACAGCAGCAGGGGGTAGAAGTGCAGCTGACGATGTATGCCTAGTGCGACGTCGTGACACGAAAGACGAGTCAGGAATGAGAACTCGAGGCCTGGTGAGACGACTCGGCTGGTGCTTCTTCATAGACCAAAAGCACGGAATCCAGGTGAAAAACATGGATTTTGTTTTCTAGGTGAGAAGCGGCTAGAAAAGACAATAAAGAGCCAACAGCGAACTACTGCTTAGTATTGGCCTTAATAGCTTGTTTGAGCTCACCAAAAATAGTCTTGAACCAATTATATGGTTCAAGAGGGGCTTTGGCCAACTTGGTGTAGGACTCCACTATCCTATGGAGGATCTGTGACGTGATGCGGTCTTTCCTAAGGTTGTCAACCATTAGAAAGTTGTTCAGTAGCTGGGCAGCAGTGTGTATTGAAGGCTCAGTGATGGCTTCTAGAAGGTATCCGCCATTGGTCCAGTGCAGATCATTGGTGAGGTCAATGTAGGGCTTGATGGCCTGTTTTGCCTGCTTGTGATTAGGTGAGGCTTGTGTACCGGATGCTATACCTATGGCTACAAGGGCGGCCTCAGTGACGCGCACCTTGTGTGTGACTCCCTAGAAAGTGATATAAAATTTTGATTTCTCTTCCTTCCACGTACTGAAGGCAAGAGTGATGAAATCCATATTGATTCGGCCAGAAAAAGCTCTCTCATGAATACCCATTGCAGTGAGCCGAGGCTCCGCAAGGGTCATCCACTGAGTGACCATGCTTGTGCTAGGAAGGATCATGATGTCGGACATCACGATGGATAGTATAGCGCGGAGACTGGGAAGTATCGGTAGAAGACATGATGAGCAAGAAGGAAATGTAAGACGTGTGAAAGTGTATTAGAAAGCAAGTCAGGAAGTTTGGAAGGCTTTGGTCGCGGAAAAAATTCGCAAGAGCTTCGCTAGGACAAGTGAGGAATGAATCGAATTCAGCCAACTTATAGGTGAATTTGGTGGGTCCATTACACTGAATACTAGTTTGGCTGATGAATTCTAGACAAAAATTTGTTGGCATGTATAGTACTGTAGAAATAGACTATAAAAATCTCGGCGAAGGTTTTTAGGGATCTAAACCTATCAGGCGAACATTTTTCAGGGCTGGCAAAGGATGAACCTTCGCCCAGGTACTGTCATAAATGTATTTTTTCACAATCTGAACCTATGGACAACCTAATTTGGACATTTTAAGATCATCTAGCAGGTCGGTGAAGGTTTCCAAAATGGCATATCAATGAACATTCGTCTGACTCAAAAACTGGAGTTTCCTTGGATAGGAACCTTCGCCCATCTCAAATTAGATAAATCTAGAGTGGATGTACAATCTGAGAGCTCAATAAAGGTTTCTGGTACTATATTGGCCACATCTGACCGAAACAGTGATTTTGTAGGTCATTTTTCATCAAAAATATTGTGCTTCTCTTTTTCCATGCTGATGACTTTCTGACTTTTGCTCATCAATCTTTGCTCAATTTTTGCTTCTTTTTTTTTTAACTGTCTTTTTCCAAAAAAACTCAGCAATTTAAGTACTGAAAACAAAGAAATTGTAAAACAAATAAAATTAAAAAAACATTGAGATCAGGCTTACTGAACTGGCAGAGCAGGCTGCCAAAACTTGCGTAATCGGCTACCATTCACCGGAGTATCAAATCGTTTTCCATCCAAGTGCTCAAGAATGACTGCGCCATAGTTCAGGATTTCCTTCACTTTATATGGGCCTTCACCCGTAAACTTCAACTTTCCCTTGATCAGCTTGGTTTTGTACATCAATGCAAGATCTCCTGCTTTCAGATCTTTTTTGTGCAATCAACAATCATGCCATGCCTTGCGGCGAGCTTTCTCTGCTGCTAACGCATGAACTGCCATCAATCAGGTTTCACATAATTTGTGCAATGCTTCATGACGGAGCTGTAAAGACTTATCATCATTTAATCGTTCCATTGCTGCTATGCTATAAGGAGGGGATTAAAAATTCAATCGGCATGACAACATCTTAACCATAAACCAGTTGAAAAGGTGTTTGATTTGTACTATTTTTGTAAGCAGTTCTGAATGCCCATAATTTATGTTTCCAATCAGACCGACTCGTTTCAACTGTCTTTGTCATAATGGTGCAGATAATTTTATTGGAAGATTCAGCTTGGCCATTCCCTCTGGGATACTAAGGAGTACTAAATCTGTGTATAACCAAAAAATCTTCCAGTAAACACTTTATTGTTTGATTAACAAAGTGTGTACCCCAACTTTGACAACTTTGGCTTCAACCCACTTGGTCATATAATCAGTTGCTACGATAATGTATCGGGCCTGAGATCCTTGCGCAGTAGGGTGAATAGGACCAATATAATCCAATCCCCATTTTTCAAACGGTGCTTGCGATAAAATTGGATGCAAGGGTTCATAGTTCTGTCGAGTGGGCCGTCGTGCTCGCTGGCAAACATCACATGTCTGAATAAAATTTTCTATGTCCTTATGAAGCGTAGGCCACCAACACCCTGATTGCAAAAGTTTGCGAACAATAATATTTGTAGAGAAGTGTCCTCCAGCCATGCCATCATGTGAAAACATGATTAAATCTGGTACTTCATGCGGTAAAACACATCTTTGTAAAATATTGTCTGATCCACGACGATACCATTGTCCTGCAATTAATTGATAAGGTTGAGCCTTCTGAATCAATTGTCTCTTCTATACTTATGTCAAGGAGTCATTCGGTTGTCCTGGCATCAGGTACTCAACAATATCTGCTACCCACTTAGGTACTGCTTCGACATAGAACAATGCAACATCTGGCAGTTCGTCATCCACTTCAGTATTAACTGGTGCGGATTCGATTTGCGAAACGTGATCGACTCAATAATGTTGCTTCCCCTTTTGAACCACAATTCAAAAGTCAAATTCAGTCAATAACAATAACCATCTTGCAATACATCCAGTATTGCATGTCTTGTTTACCAAGTAAAGTAACGGTTGATGATCTGTATAAAATGCAAAGTGCGTTTCTATGGGGTAGTGACGAAATTTTCGAACAAAAAACATCATGGCTAACGCTTCACGTTCTGTTGTTGAATAATTCTTCTCCGGATCGGTAAGCTGTCTGCTTGCAAATCGTATAGAATAATCCTTCTTATAATCACCCGGTTGCATCAAAACTGATCTGATGGCGTATTTTGAGGTATCTGTATGAACATGGAATTCTATCATCCAATCTGGAGAACATAGTATTGGTGCTGAAGTTAATGTTTTTTTTAACTTTTCAAAGGCTTCTAACGCCTCTACTGTCCAAATAGGAACAATAGTCAGTTATATAGGTCGTGCTAAATCCGCAAAGAAAATCATAAAAATTCGATAGTAGTTCGCATGACCCATAAACACATAAACTCCACGAATTGTTGTTGGCAGTGGAAATGTCACAATAACCTTGATCTTAGAATAATCTGTGGCAATACTATGTCTCGATATCACATGTCCAATCACAACTCTGTGGGAAACCCATATCTGGCATTTTTTTGGATTTAGAAAAATCTGATATTTGCGGCATCTTTCAAATACTTTTTTCAATCGATCCAAGTGGTCTGCATCTGTACTATATGGACTCCCAGGTCATCCAAGTAAATTTCTAGAAATTTCCGCAGATAATTTTTAAAAGCAAATTGCATTACTCTTTGGAATGAACTTGGTGCATTACAGAGTCCAAACGACATTACTTTGTAAGCATAGGTGTCCCATTCTGTTGCAAAAGCAGTTTTGTGGCGATTTGCAGGTGCAATCTTAACCTGGTTGCAACCACTAAATCCATCCAAGAAACTATAAGCTTTTGCTCCAGCAAGGCGATCCAAAGTGCTTTCAGTAAAAGGTAACGGAGAGTCATCCTTCCACGTCACTTTGTTCAATGCTTTGAAATTCACACAGATTCACAATTTCCCATTCTTCTTAGGAACAATGACAATCGATGAAATCCATTCGGTATGCTCAATCTTATAAATGAAATCGGCGTCAAGCAATCTCTGAAGTTATTTCTTTATCAGGTCCGCAACATTAGGATTACACCGATAGAACTTTGTAACCTTTGGAACTGCATCAGGTACTAAAGGTATGGTATGTTCAATCACTGATGTCGAAATACCCTTCAGATCTTGATAAGTCCACGCAAAGCAATCCTGATACTTAATAAGTAACATGCGTAGTGCTTGATACTGTTTAGGATTAAGTTGTGATCCAACTTGTACAATCTTTTTCGGTTCTCCTGGTTCGGCAAAATTCATTGGTTGCATCCTAGTTGGGCCATCATAAACCTCTTTCGATTCTGGCACGTGTTCTTCAAGTTCACGATGTGCTTTAGGTAACATGATAGCTACATCATCCAGTGCATAATGTTTAAAATGTTCGAGCATATCATGCTGGACTACATCTACTTGTTCCTTTTCGAAAGGACTTGTCTTGGTTCTTCGCTTAGCCTTCTTAGCAGGAATTGATCGCGGAGGCGATGACTTCTGAGAAGATAAACTCTTCTTCAAAGGTGAAGACTTCCTAGACGATGATGTCTTACTAGAATTCTGACTTGTAGATTCATCCTCGACTTTTCCTTTGCCTTTATCCAGTAAGGGTGGCAATTTCTTTGAATTAATCTTTTGAGGGAGATTTTCCCATTCAGGACCGTATTATAATGTTGCTTAGCTTGTTTCTTCATCATCAATCCTATGATCCTGTCTTCCTTCAATATAACTGCTTTGGTCGGTTTTATTGTTGGTTCATCAAGTAACATTACGCACTCCAAATCTAGTCGGATCCATATGATTTAGAATCTGCACATCCGTAAGTTCAGCATTGTCATCATAAGTCAAGACATGGCTTACTGGCATGAGATCATCTTCAATCAAATTTGGTATAGGTTCCATTGATATCCAGGCTACATTCAGCACATTTTAGTGGAAACGTGATTGGTGTATCAAAAGTTTGATCTAATAAGAAAATCTCGTTCAAATCTAATTGATTATCTTGTTGACACATATATCTTGTTGTACAATCAATCGTTGCAAGAGCTTCATTCCAATTGACAGTATCCATTTGAGAATCGTAATGAACTCCCAAATTTTTCTCTGGTCGGTCACAAATATGATCTGTTGTTGACGAATCGTCATCTTCTTTTTGAACCACTAGTTTGATAGTCCAAGTTGTAGGATCAACTTTAACTGCACGTTCACGATTTTCAGAAGTGACTTTTCCGGTACCCCAGTTATGAATCACTTGCGCAACTCGTAACCATGGACGTCCCAATAGAACTCGGTAGACATTTGACGCTTCTGGTAAGTCCATCACTACAAAAGTAATGACGAACTGTACTCCCGCAATTTTGACAGGTATATCTTCAACCATTCCTTGTGGACGAACTGTCATTTGATCAGCTAGCTTAGTAGCAAAAGTAGCAGGCTTGATCTTTGTAAGGCCCCATTCCGCACATAGGTTTGTAGAAATCAGGTTAACTCCTGAACCGCCATCTATTACGGCTGCTTTTTTAGAAAATTGTCTATGCTGTATCGGCAGAGTGATATTCTTTTGTTCACTTTCCCAAGCGGCTCCAACATGGAGTCCTTCATTTGATTCTTTAAATCCAGCACAAAAAAGTGGCTCCTAATGTTCTTCTGGTTCTTTTTTAGCTAACTTTTGCGCTAAGACTTCTTTTGTTTTTGGCACCAACTTTAGAAACTCTCCCAATGAAATATTGATCTTGCTAGACAAAATGTTCATGAGCAGTTCTGTTTGCGGTGCTTCCGGTTCAGTCATCTTGAAGGATTCTTCATGATGATGTAACTGATCATTCATATCCATACGTAAATTTCTTGGAGGCTGCAATGGTGAAGAATGACTTCTGTTGTTGCTTTAGCAACTTCAAGCTCCTCTTCTTCTTGCAGATGTTTGATCCCTTGCCTCATATTCTGATATCTTCATTTTTCTGCATTAAGATTTGGATAGACTCCCGATGTTGTTGGTATATCATTCAACGGTATAGAATAGACAGATACTGAATTTGCTACTGGTTCTTTCTGCTTTTGTGCTCTGGTGACCACCATCAATGGTGCACTTGATTTAATCTAAGCTGTTGGTCTTCGCTTGATTGTTATCAAATTTACAGGAGTTGTAGCTGGTGGTGGCTTCGGTCTTGTTGGACAGTCTTTATAGCAATGCCCATAACCACAGTCACGACAGAATGGTACAAATTTTTCTTTATTTGGACATTTTGTAGCTCTGTGATTTTCTCCACATGCAAAGCATCCAAATGGTGCTCTAGTTCAATTTCTAGAGGCTTGTTGTTGAGCGACAGCATAAATAGCATATTGTTCTGAAGATCCACCTTCTTGATCATTACCATAGTTCCATTGCTCAGCACTTATGTATGGTTCTAGTTCCATCAAACTGGCAATAGGAGCAGAGTGCTTTGGTGGGGCAGGTAAAGCTAAACGTTCCGGGTATCCAAGAGCAGATTGTCAATGTCTAGCTACTAGATTTCCTCCATACTGTGGTTCTCGATATCCCATTTGGGCATACCATTGCTGAATTATCCAAGAGTTGAAGTTGCAAAAAGCAGTCTCATGGTCAGGTGAATTACACAAATGGCAAACATTGATTTCCATTCGTTTTTTCAATTGAGGACACTTGTTCACTGTGTGATTTCCTGTACAAATAGAACACTGGACATTTTTCTTGGTAGGAAAAGTCTTCACAAACTTCTCAAATTCCTTGTTTGCTTGTCCATGAAAATTTTCCAATGCTTTGATCTTCTCATCAAATTGCGACTGCAACTTTTCCATCTATTTTTGCTGGTTCTTCCCAAGTTTCTCGAACTCATTGAGCATCATTTCTTCAGTAGCGTTGGCATTCGTTGATGCAATAGTGGTGGATGTCGTAGTAGTCTGTCCTGCTGTATAAGGCAACATACTGATATTTGGCTCATCATCTGAATCTTCATCCTCCTCCCGAATTGCATCGTCCATAGCATTTTGCAGGACTCTGGACTTGGTTAAGAGGGAACTTTATTGGCCAAAGCTCAAGCCATATGTCGAGTCATATGTTTTTAAATGCAAGCCATGTCAACTAGCAAAGGCTGAATGCCATAAGGCTGGTGGTTTGTTGCATCCGTTAGATATCCCAGATAAGAAATGAGAAAGCATATCTATGGATTTTGTCGTTGGACTTCCAAAGACCCAACAACAAAATGATTCTATTTGGGTTGTAGTAGATTGGTTAACTAAGTTAGCTGCATTCATACCATTCAAGTCAACTATAAAGACTTCTGATTTAGCCCAGATCTTTGTTGAAAGATTATTTTTGGTTGTATGGTCTGCCAAGTGACATTGTTAATGATAGAGATCCTAAATTCGTAGGTCACTTTTGGTCAGCAGTATTCCATAAACTCAAAACTTATTTGAGTTTAAGTTCTTATGATCATCCTGAATCAAATGGCCAGACAGAAAGGACTAATCAAACTATGGAAGATATTTTGAAGACGTATGCTTCTCACATGCAGTCTCATTGGGAAGATTATCTCCCACTGGTTGAGTTTGCATATAATAGTAGAAAACATTCTGCTACTAGTTACAGTCCTTTTATGCTTATGTACGGTTTTCAACATAGATCTCCAGTAAATGTTGAGACGAAGTCTATTAAGATCCAGAAGGTTGCTGGTTTTTTGCATGATATGCAAAAAAAGTTGCAAGTGGCTTAAGATAGTATCCGGAGTGCTCAGGATAGATCTAAACACTATACCGATCTTAAGAGATCTCCAAGAGATTTTAAAGTTGATGACTGGGTATATCTTAGGATTCCAAAAGATTCTAAGACGTTACGTACAGGGAAGCATTATATGCTATCTACCCGTTATTGTGGACCTTTCAGGATTGTACGTAGAATTGGTTCTTTGGTGTATGAATTTGATCTTCAAGGAAAATCGACTGCACACCCAGTGTTTCATATAAGTCGTTTGAAACTAAGTTTACATGATGGTGATACAGTTGGATCGGCTGAGGATTTATCCCATTTGAAAGGTTTGTCGCTTACTGTACCTTTGGAACCTGAGAAAGTGTTCAGAACCAGAGATAAACAATTGAGAAATCGTTTTATCTTTGAGTGCTTAATTCGGTGGAAGGGTCGTATTGAGGATGATGATTCGTGGGAGAGAGTTGATAGCATAAAGAAAAATTTCTTGAATTTTAGTTTCTAAGGATAGAAACAGTTTAAGGAGGGAAGAATGTTATGTCCATGACTAGTACATAGAATACAATATACTCTTAGTCTTGGATACATGGTACTCCAGTGAAACAAGCTGTTAGTTATGCCACGTCATACTTGATGTGACCCGAAAGTAACTAATATTCTTGTGAGGCCCAGAACACACTAAATAGAGTTTAGACAAGGTATGAGATAGTGTATGCATATGTAGAGTTATCAATAGCTATTCTATGAATAGTTGGTCCATGCATAGGACTCTATTCCAGGTGAATCTATGTATAGGAAACTTAGGGCTATGCATGGCTGTGTGCCCAGGATGCTTTTGGCTCTATTTTATGGGTCCAAACTCGTCCTACAGGACATCATGGTTCTTGATTCATTGCCAAGCTCTCACTCTACATTCATCCTTCTTGTTCTTTGGCTTGGGGGTGAGGCTTCTAGAAATTCATTGGATGCTTCTACTTGGTTGGGTGGTTTCTTCATAGTGTGTTATCCTTTGTGTTTAGGATTTGTAAGCAGGATCTAAGGAGCTTCCCTTATAGTGTGATTTGACAATACTTGCTGCCCGCAAGACTCCTAACTGCCCGACTCTTAAAACTTATGGTTAGTAGTAATATATTTTGAGCAAACCATAGTTAAACAAAAATACATGTTTTAAAGAGTGCCAACCTACAAGAAGCTGCAAAACATCATCTACAACAACATCAGCCATTAAACTATAGACGAGCAGAACAACAATAGATTTTCTAGAAATTTTTGATATGTAGTGAAGATATTCAAATGGATTCTACATGAAGAGTAGATCATTTTTGCTTTTTACTTCATCTCGATCCGAGTTCAAATAAGAAAGTTATGGCTAATCAAAGATTCTGATGCTGTGGCATATCGCCATGACGCGAGAATAGACAAGTTTTTTTACCAGAATGCAGATCCTCGCATGGTGGAGATATTCCACATCATCAAATGCCACATCATCAAATAATATAAATGCCACATCATCAAATGCTTATCTGGTACTATAAATCTTTGATCTACCATTACTTTCTTATCTGAACTCTGATAGAGATGAGGTCAAAAGCAATATTGATCTACTCTTTGCATAGAATATAAGGATGTGGCATATCGCCATGACGCGAGAATGGACAAGTTTTTCTTACCATAATGTAGATCCTTGCGTGGTGGAGATATTCCAAATAATCAAGTGTCACGTCATCAAAAGCTTATCTTGTACTATAAATCTTTGATCTACCATAACTTTCTTATCTGAACTCTGATAGAGATGAGGTCAAAAACAAAATTGATCTACTCTTTGCATAGAACATGATAAAATGTTCGTATTTTGATTATGATTCTATAAAAATTAAGAGCTTGCATTTTCATTTCATAATTGACCTCTTTTTAATTTGCATTTTCAAATTTGAAAAAACATAAAAGCAAAATTCTGACCCAACTTCAAGTTCTCCCTTACTTTAATAGTTTAAGGGAAGAGGATTTGAACCTCTACAAGGTTAAGCCTTGTCTTCCAAACCCTTAATCCTACACAAAGGAGTAGTAAATCTAATAATAGAGGGAACATCTTACTCAACCAAGAAGCTGGAAACATCAATACATTATCTACAACAATATTAACTATTAATCTGAGGGAGAGTAGAATAACAATAAACTTGAACATTGCGAAAAGCAATCATAGCACCTACAGCGTGCTTTGTTTCATGCGCACTATTAATATACTTCAAAAAATGAGCCAGTCACACAACTTAGACGGCGGGCAGCACCGGAAACTAAGAAAACGAGAAAAAATTCCGATCATTTTATCATTCTCTCTCTAACATTCTCTTACTAAGGCACAATTTCTTATACAGCCCTTTTAGAATCAAAAACTCCTCTAATGTCTGGATCCGTGAATGCCTTGATCTTCAGACTAAGCAATGCACAAAATCCATTGTGTGCATTAATACTCAATGACTTTGTAAATACATATGCGACCATGTCCTGCATGCGACAGTACGTTAAGCCTATCTCTTTGTCGAGAACCTTGCCCCTGACATAGTGATATCAAATCTCAATGTGCTTACTCCTAGAGTGAAATCTAGGGTTGTCCGATAAGGCAATGGCACTATGATTATCACATAATATGATTGTCGTGGTGTACTGATTCAAAATAATGTCTGATAGTAAATTTCTCAACCAAAATGCTTCTTTAATAGATTGAGAAGCAACAATATACTTTGCTTCTGTAGATGAAAGAGCAATAGAGGTTTGCTAATGATTGTTCCAAGAAATAGGGCCGCCATTGAGGAAGAATGTAAATCCAGATATAGATTTACAAATATCTACATCTCCTCCCCAACTTGCATCAAAATATCCATTAAGCCGATGAAAATTGTCGTTGTCAACTTCTCCATAGCAGATGCACTGGTCCGCTGTAGCTCGAATGTATCTCATGACTCTTACAAGAGTCTTCCAATGGGTGATTTCTCTCTCTCTCTCTCTCTCTCTCTCTCTCTCTCTCTCTCTCTCTCTCTCTCTCTCTCTCTCTCTCTCTCTCTCTCTCTCTCTCTCTCACTCTCTCTCTCACACACACACACACACACACACACACACACACACACACACACACACAAACACACACACACACACACACACACACACACACACACACACACACACATACTATTTCATTCGCTTCACGAGTTTATGTGGAATGCATGTGTCTCGCATAAACCTTGTTCACAGAGGTGGCTAGAAAATGCCTTACTATGTTGGAAGACCTCACAAAACCAAAAAAAAAGTTTTTTTTTTTAAATGGTGGGAAAGTTGGGGATCCTTCGATGGCCAGGATTTGTGCTTATTATGGACATTCAATCTAACGGTGAATAACAATCTGCACTTAGTACACCTAAGTGTCCTCCCTGGTTTCTATAAATAGAGAAATCACACAACCCTATTCTTCACTCTTCATGCTCTCTCTCTCTCTCTCTCTCTCTCTCTCTCTCTCTCTCTCTCTCTCTCTCTCTCTCTCTCTCTCTCTCTCTCTCTCTCTCTCTCTCTCTCTCTCTCTCTCTCTCTCTCTTTTACTCTAGCTCTCCTGGTGCTCTACCTCATGTCAAGAATTAGATATGCAACATCAAGCATTCACCATAAGCAATCACCACAAGAAGGAGGAAGAAGAACACACACTGTCACTCTAGCACACCCTAATGGGTTCTGTGCTCAAGGCTCAAGAACCAAAAACTTTTGATAAAGCAAAGGAGCACAAGGAGTGGCGTGAAGCTATGGAAACAGAAATGGAAGCTATAACAAAAAATAGGACGTGGAACTTGGTTGAACTACCTGATGGTAAGACGCCTATCATTTGCAAATGGATATACAAGATCAAATATGGAGCTGATGGGCAACTCAACAAGTACAAAGCACGATTGGTTGCGAGAGGATTTGAGCAGCAGGAAGGTATTGATTTTAGGAAACCTTCGCACCCGTAGCTAAGATGATAACTATACGTTCTATCATTGCTATTTATGTTTTCTATGGTTGGAAGATCCATCAAATGGATGTTGAATCTGCTTTTCTTAATGGAGTGCTGGATGAAGAGGTGTACTTAGTACAACCTCAAGGATTTGTTGAGCTATGGAGAGAGCATCTCGTTTGTAAGCTCAACAAAGCCATTTATGGATTGAAGCAAGCACCACGGGCGTGGTACTCTTGCATTGATGAACACTTCAAGCGAAGGGGAATGGTAAAGAGTGATGTTGATCCTAGTCTTTACATTCTAAGGCAAGACTCAGATATAGTGTTCATTGTGTTGTACGTGGATGATTTGATTATTACAGGAAGTAATGAGAGCTTAATTGATGAAATAAAATCAGATCTTTCCAATGCTTTTGACGTGTGTGATCTAGGATTGATGCACTATTGTCTTGACGATTTCTACTTGATCTTCTAAGCTCTCCCTGCTCACTTGATTCGGGAGTATCTCCCTATTAGCATCACTTACTGACAAGTACCACTTAGGCACTCTCCTAGGAATCTCATTATTGACCCTGTCTTTTTCCATTGGCTCTTCCATATCGACACCAACTTCTTCATTCACTTGCACTTTAGCTTTATCATCAAAGGGATCAATTGTCAATTTTATTTGGTCATTTTGACCCATCTCATCAAAAGTAGCATCTCTGAAGATCACGATCTTTTGTGCATCTGTGTCATACATTCTGTATGCCTTGGCTCTTTCATCATATCCAAGGAAAATACACTTAACAACTTTTGCATCCAGCTTCTTTCGTTTTTCATCAAGTACATGAGCGTAAGCATCACAACCAAATACTCGTAAATGAGAAACATTAGGTTTCTTTCCAGTAAAAGCTTCGTAAGGTGTCTTACCCTCCACGGACTTTGTAGGACACTGATTCAAGATATGAGTACCTGTGTTGCATGCTTCTACCCAAAAAACATTTGGCAAACCCTTGCTCTTAAGCATTGCCCTAGCCATCTCCACAATGGATCTGTTTTTTCATTATGTTGTGGTGAATAGGGTGTAGTGGTTTTTCTCTTGATCCCCTGATCCTTGCAAAAGTTTATAAACTCTGTTGAAAAATACTCACCACCACCATCTGATCTGAGGGTCTTAATACAACAACCTGTTTGTTTTTCAACTAGAGCCTTCAACTCTCTAAACTTGGCAAAAGCATCAGATTTCTTGCTTATGAAATAAATTCAGATATGTCTACTATAGTCATCAATGAATGTGATGAAATAGTAACAACCACTAATGGACCTAGTTTGTATTGGTCCACACAGATCACCATAAACAAGATCAAGAATGTCATTGGCTCTTCTTGCTCCATCTTTGGGAAATCTCTCTCTCTATGTTGTTTTCCCAAAATGCAACCCTCACAAATTTTTCTTTCAAAAGAGATATCGGGCAATCCAACAACTAGATTACCTCTTTTAAAAATTTGCAAGCTTTGAGCACTGATATGACCAAACCTTTGATGCCAAAGATCACTTCGACTACCAACAATGCTTACCATAGCTTGAGTAAAAGATCTCGCATTCAATTTGTAGAGTCGATTCCCGTTGACTCTAGCTCCTGTAGCAATCACTTTGTAGTGATTATTGATGTCTTTGACAAGACATTTGTCACTGTCAAACTCAACATTGAGTTGTTGATCAGCCATCGTCCCAACAGATAGTAGATTGTTTATCTACTTTATCTTCCCACTGGCTAACTTCACTGGTACCACTCCAACTCCTTTAACAGATAGCAATTTGCCATCAACTTGTCCAACTTCATCACCATTGTCACTTTCCTTGAGTTTTGAAAACCACTCTTTCTTTGAAGTCATGTGCTTGGATGCACCACTATCAATGTACCATGTATCCTTGGCTTCATCACTTGTCATTAATGCTGCAATAAACAATTTTGAACTCTCACCAATATCATCTTCATATTGATCATCATCGTATTGATGTTGATCAGTATAATTGTCTTCATAATAATACTCATCAAATTGATGTTGATCAGCATAATTTTCCGCTTGCCATTTGTCTTTTCTTTATTCCATCTCCTTCTGTTTCTTGAAGCATTCATGCTCCCAGTGGCCAGGTTTGTTGCAATACCTACAATTTCCAAGTTTATTTTGTCTTGAATAGTCGCGTCCTTGACCTCGGCCTTGATTCCAATTGCCTTGATTCGGACTATCATTGACTTGCTCATGAAATTGTTGAAATGATCCCTGGCTTGAGTTTCCTCCTCTCGATTGATACCTTCCACGACCAAATCTTCCACCTCGTCCTCTAACTGCAAGAGCTTGATCATAGCTCTTGTTATGATGATTCAAGTTCTCTTGATGTTGCTCTTCTTGCAAAAGCAATCCACCTAGTTCTTCATAGGTTGGAAGATTTTCTCTTGTGGCTATACTCGTTCAGACTATTCAATGTCAATTGCACGATCTCACGATCTTGTACTCGCTCTCCAACTGCTGCTAATTGGTCATGGATCTCTTTGATCTTCAATATGTGATCGACAATAGTTGCAGCATTATCCAGCCATAGTGTATGCAATTTTGTCTTCAGAAACAGTATTTGAGATGTATTTGTCGTTTCAAACAATGCCTTCAATGTATCCCACGCTTCTTTTGGTCCTTTTGAATTTGAAATATAGGGAATAATTGCATCTCTAACTGATAAGTTGATGACATTCTGGACTTTCCGTTTTCTCCTATCAAATGCCCGCTGATCTTCTTCAATCACTAACCTTGTCTCTTCACCTGTCACAATCTCCCACAACTCCTTTTCCATCAAAATGTTCTTCAGTTTGAAAATACAAACTGCATAGTTGTCGGCACCTTCCAATTTGCTTGACTCATTAAGGACACTCTCGCTTAGAGATGCCATTACTGGATAGATGAGTCTGGCTCACAAAATTTATCACACCATAGAACTGTAAATTTTTGGTTGGACACCTGATATCGATATGACGCGCGGGTGCACGACTACTCGGGATTCTCTTTAGCTCGCACGCGTGGATCCGATATTGGTACAGATATGTGATATCGGTATGATGCGTGGATGGACGATTGCTCTGCGCTCCAATATTGGTACTGATATGTGATATCGGTATGACGCGCGGATGTACAACTGCTCTTGCTTTTTTTGACCTCTGACGCGTCGATCCAATATTGGTACGGACAAGATGAAAAGTAGAGAGAATATTCTAGATTTCCCACTTCGGCGCGGCAGCTACGCCGCCTCCTCTTTGCAAAGATTTCGAAATGTGTGATCGTTCAAAAGACAAAGATCAGTAATGTGAAAAGTATGAAGCTTCCTAACTCTAAATGACAGTACTAGACGCTATCTAGTGTGATTTGTGGTACTCCAAACAGACAAATGAGAGATTTCTTGACAAACCTCTCACACAAATAGCACTTTTTACAACAACTAGGACTATTGTAAGAATCTCCCCCACTCAACAGATTTTCAATCTATCTGATGTTGCCTTGGCCTTTTGGATGCCTCCGGGACTATGCTTTTCACAACAACTAGGAAGTATTGTATTAATCTTTCCACTCAACAGACTTTCAACTTGTTTGATGCTGTCATAGCCTTTCTTCGGGACTGTGTCTTCGTTCCCCACTGATGATTCTGAGCTCCAAACCTGCAAACTACACCAAAAAAGGATTTCTTCTAGCTGTTTTATCTCTCCAAGCTTTCACCTGCTGTGAAGGACTTTCTCACTTCGTTACGAAGCCTGTGACAAGCTGTATCCACTGATCAGGCACACAGGACTATTGCAAGCATTCACCATAAGCAATCACCACAAGAAGGCGAAAGAAGAACACGCACTGTCACTCTATCACACTAACTCATACAAAATGCAAAATGTACAAATAAACCATGAACCCCTGATAGAGAGAGAAAACCTACGAGTAGACTAATAGACTCGCCTACGGCTAATGACAGCTGGTCACAGTTGTCAACATTAATGTACCTCGTAAATAGTAACAATGAAGTTTATCATTGATTTCTAACACCTCACCGTGATTGTTGATGAAGAGAAAGCTCGTGAATACTCCTGGAAGAATAATTGTATGAACGATATAGCAAGCAAAGGTAAGGATACTATCGATAACTTGAACAATGGTAACTTGCTGGTAATGGAGGATGTATGCTAAGCTTTATGGTGTAGAATGGATGCTTACAATATGTTGTGATTACCTTTGTGTAATAGCCAATTCTGGCTTGCAAACTTTTGGTTGGATACTTCTACAATCAAGCGCTGACTCAAGGAGCAGAAGTGGGCATTGTCTCAGGTATTATATCAACCTTTCTTTGCTTATGATGGGCATTGGACAACGAGCTAGCATATGATAATCATTATCACTTTTTTTTTATAGAAAAGTAGTCGCTGGCCAGCACCCTCTCTGTTGCGGGATTGGCCGCTGGCCAGCAATATTTTTTTGCTCAAAAATCGATATACCAACTGCGATTTAGCATTGCTTCATGTATGAGAAAAGTTCCATGCTTTTTTTAGTATGTAATGCCATCAAAAATGCGGTGGACCGCTGTCCTTCCAAGCGGTTTCCAAAAAAACCAAAGGTTATAGCATAAATTTGGTTTATATAAATGTTATTGCTATACTCCATTGGTTGTAGCTTTCTACATATGATTGCTCCAAACGGTGGCTTGTTTAATATGATAGAAACTTTGATGCTATCTACCTATGATAACTAGTATAGTGATGGCTGTGATTACAAAAAAAGGAAATAGTATAAAGAATGCTTGGTATGCTATTATGCTCTTGAGAAGACGTGTTTACAATAGCTGATAATCTGGATATAGTGGGTATGAAAAATAATGGAATGCTTATGAAGAATAGAATTCTACGTTATTAATCTTCGGGAAAGCAAATAATTGACTATTGGTGAAGACTCTATGAGGTTTTAAGAATACTCTATGCTTAACCCAATACTTTCGGTTTGAATGCTTTAGCACGTAGGTGATTTGTTTAAGCAGCTAAAGATGGATAGTTCGCAAGAAATGAATTCACCTCTCATTCAGGTACGATGCCATATGGAATATCATCGACACGATGGGTAGCCTAACTCATTACTACTATCAAACTCATGCATGCATGATAGTACTACAAGCGTTGCTTAGAGTGATTTTTAATTAATAAATCTAGTAAGTGCTGATCTTGCATGCGTAAAAGTTGACATGGGCTTGAGTTATCAAAAAAAAAATTCCCGCATTCAAGGTCCGGTTGTTATAAGTAATGTCGCATACTCATACAGAGCTCGACTATGGTACACTTGAATGGCATGGAATTGCCCAAGTTGTTCAGTGCTTGAACTCTCGGAAACGTGTAACGAGAAATCCATGGGGCTAGTATAGCACGGAGCTGCTCTAGTACCTGGCCATTGTCAAGTCTCTGTCCATCTACGTAATGAAATATAGCTACTTACATGTAGAATGCATATGTGAACCTAATACGTTAGTTTTGCTCTTTTACTGATCAGTATGGCTTCTGCTGTGATACAGCTTCGTTAAAGGACGGTATGTATTGCTAAGTTATGAAATTCATGATTGGGAAGATCAGACATACTTGTTAGAAATGCAATTTAGTTGATAAAGCAGTGAATCTCGTTTCGGACATGGATGACAACTACTGCTCAGCTATGACACCTATCTTCCTCACACAACTAACTTGTGCGGTTTTGTTGTGTGGGATTGTGGCAGGTAACAGCTGGGTGTCCTAAAACTTGCTTCGCTTTATGGTACTCTGTACTATTAAACTTTATACAAAATTGTTTTTACCTGTTATGCTATAAATTGAAGGGTTCAAAGGGTCAAGAGGGACTACGTGAAATATTGTTACTCTCTCTCTAGCATCTTTGATACCACCCCGACTACCCTTTGGCTGGAGTAGTACCAAACCTTTACCTTTACTTGTATTTTATGGCTAACAAGGTCTATTGCATGGTTTCGTGATGCAGTGGCTCTTGGCTATGGGGAGCCCCTTCCTCCTCCTAGTCCCTTTGTTCAGACTATTATATGTTGCATGAAGAAAGCTGTTGATGTTCACAAACTGATTACTGCTTATGATATGACTACTTGTAATGTTGTTGACCGGATGATAAAATTCTTTGCCTTGTTGATTTGATGACCATCATGGATTGGATCAAAATTTATACGGATTTTATTAAACAAAGAAAACCCTAAGCATGGTTGAAAAAATTTATATGGACCTCTCAAACTATGCTGAACGAATTGTTGCTGAAAAAAGATTTTGCAATCTACATATTTGAAAAGTATTTACATGCCTGGAAAAAGAAAATGGTGACTTTTCTACTGATACCCCTGTCCTTACCGCTGCTCTTACTTCACCTCACCCTTTGATCCTAGAACTAGGGGCCACTTTGACACTGGCTTCAATAGAATGAACCTTCATCAAGCTAGAATCTGGAACTGGAAAAGACCTTTCTTTAAGCGCAGATGTGGTGACAAATGCAAGAACAATTCTTCTATTATTTGGTTTGATCACTCTATCTGGTACATAATGAATAATCTTTCCAAATTTTTCCCTGGTGCGTCTTTGTAAAATCAGTTTAATGCGTGATTCTTTTGGTTGCACAAACCTGCTAGAGATGTTGTCAAGTCCCACCTTGTCTTTTTTTACATCCGACAATACATGATTGATGTTGCCATTGAACTTTTCATGAACCCCACTGCTAAGCTCCTCGCACACCTTGGCGATGCTAAAAACGTTCGAGAAATTGAACGCCTTTTGAAGAAATCCAGCTTCTCCACCTTGCAAGACAAATACTTCTAGAATACAAGCAAGAAAACGAGATCCTTCAACCTGAACAATTCAAGCTCGGTCATATCAGATAGCGGTAATAACAGGAAGAGAAAGTACTTCCCGAACAAAGGCAAAGAAGAACAAAGCAGTGGTGGAAAGGCGGATCTTCCTATCAGAAAGCTGAATTTTTTTAGTGATTGATCCATGTGCAAGAAAACATAGAAGAAACAAGGATATTGAAGGTTAGTACTACTAGTAGACGATGACTAGTGGTTAGAGGAGAAGTTGTTTTTTGCATTTACGTTATTATAATAGATGCTTTGAGAGGATTGATGTTAAACAACTATATGTTGAAACCTTACTTCAGATTTTTGGTCATATTGATGAGATTTTTGAGCATATTATGTTTGGTTGGACCCTCTGTCCACATTTGAAGCATGAATGGTATAAACCCTTTCAAATTTTTTGTGATTTCGATGTTGAAAACATCCCACCTTGTACTTGCACTAACAGTAAACACTTTAAACAGTTCATTTTTGGAATTTTTGGAATGTTGTCTCGATGGATACTGGAATTATTACTAGCAAATCTTTAAAGAATGACCTGAACAAAGGACTTAATCATATTCCTTACGTCAATCTAATATAAATGAGGTTGCTATAGAAGTTTATCTTGGATGGTTTTAATTGGCAAAAATTTTATCTGCTTATCAAAATATTGATCATGATACTATTATGGAACATGTCCTGATTTGCAAGGATGTTGTGACAAACTTTTTGAAAAATACCAGGTGGCTGCACAGAAAAAGTATAACGAATAACAAACTTTAAGATGCCATTGATGAGTGTAATTAGATTACTACCAATCTGTATGTGAATGGTGTGGATAAGGCTCAACACAACCCATGTTTCTAGGATGTTTTTGGCTGATTCTGACGAATCCCCAAGATACTCGACCAGAGCTAATCAAGAGCACCTCTCACCTTAGATCGAGGAGGTCTCTGAGAAGACGAGACTAACGAAGACTGAGAGCTGAGTATGAGAGCCGAGAAATGCTAGTTAGGAATGACAAGCAAGAACTATGTAAGCCTCATGGTGAATCCTGAAAAATGGAATGACCATGTAGAGACTAGTATTTCTAGGCAAAGTAATAAATGCAAGTAGACTTCTCTTAAAGAAAGTAGAGTGAGCCACCTTTTGATGGTGACTTCTAGTGGAGAGCATTATTTCCACTTGTAATTTGTGTAATGTGGAAATGCCACTAGGATGCCACCTAAGTAGCTCTCTTGCTTATTTAAGAGACTCCCTCTTTAAGGAGAGGAGCTTTTGTAAAACGTACCTACTTCATGCTGAATTGAGAAGAGCCTCCACGAGTTTTGGTGCATCCATTGAGCTCCTTGATCATGCTTGTTTCTTGAGTGATGCATTCATGATCTTGCCCTTCCCTCATTTGTGTGTGGTTGTGGATAGTAGAGTGGATTAGATTTTATTTCTTGTTTGTGGATTAATGCAGGAATCAGCATTTAGGTAAACTAAATAGGCTGGGTTGTGGTGTAGTTCTTGCATATTATCTTACAACCATGTTCTTGATGTTCTTGAGATGTCCAAGAATCAAAAGGCTAGTTGGTTTCTTGATTCTTGGACTTCTAAAATATTGTAGAATAGGTTATTGTTTATTGTTTTGTAGATTTATGCAAGTGTAGAATGTTTAGGATCTAATTGTAACTCGTTTTTGCAGCAATAGAGTAGGACTTCAATCATTGTTCAACGGTTCTGCATGCTAATTTGATGGTTGAACGCTCTAGAATGCGTGCTTGATTGATTATGGTCGTTTATGCATGTGCTTCAATGCAAGAGTGACAAACCTAAGTGTCCTCTGACAGGCAGGACAAATATTAAAACGTTCATCAGTCTCCTCTGCCTGATACGGGCTCTGAAACAAGAAAGATAAACTTAAAAAGAACCCACCGTTTTGCTGACAGTAGGCAGAACAAGAAACAAAGTTGTAAACAGGAGAGAAGCCAACAGATTCTGAAGAGTCAAAATCTGCAAACATTTGGCCCATTGCTGCAACACTACCTCTGATCAAATCCATCCAAGAAATGTGACACATTTCAAGATGTAAAATGACCCGCAACCACCTTCCACACGTCCTACATACAACCTCAGTTCATTCTACATCCTCCTCCACCCATAGTTTACCCATTGTCTTACCCATCGTCTGCACCTCCCTCTGTCACCGTCTCAGCCGAGCGCCTTCTCTCACATCTCAGCCGAGCGCCTTCTCTCACGTCTCAGCCGAGTGCCTTCCCTCCCATCTCAACCGAGCCTCCGATCCTTACCATCTCGACTGAAGCAGGTGCTTACCAAAAACAAAAAAAAAATTGAGATCTCGCCCAACACCATTTCTGAAATCTCGACCGAAGGCTTCCGTTGGCATCTCGACCAAAGGCTTCCGTTGGCATCTCGACTGAAGACATTCGTCAGATCTCGATTGAAGACTTTGCGTCAGTTCTGACTTTTTTTGACGATTGAATCTGACGACGTTCAAAAAAAAAAATTGGACACTTGTTTTCGCAAAATTTTTAGTCATTTTTTGCTAATTTTTCGTCTCTTTTTCAAAAAGCTATTTGTCAAAAAATTGCTCTCATTTTTCACATATTTGTGTCGACTTTTTCACAAAATTTTCATCGCCTTTTAAAAAAAGTTTGTTTTTTCGCGAATTTTTCGTCGTTTTTTTGCAAAGTTTTTTGTTGTTTTCCCGAATTGTTCGTCATTATTTTCAAAAACATTTGCTCCTAAAAAATTTTCATGAATTTTTTTTGTCGCATTATTCGTATATTTTTTGTCGTTTTTTTTTTTCAAAAATTTTGGACACAACTCGTTCCTTTTTTGTCACAAAAAAATCGTGTCGTTGTTTTCGAATTTGTTTTGTCTCAATTTTTTCATGCTTTTGTCGCAAAGTATTTCGCATTTCTTACGTTTTTTATCTCACTTTTTTCTTGGTTTTGTCAAAAAAAAAAAAAAATTGTTTTTCACAAACTTTTTTTGTCATTTTTTCGCTAAATTTTTTGTCAAAAACACCGCCCAATCACCCAAATGATGAGAACAAACCCTATCGCCTTTGATCTTAGGTGCAACAAGACCCTGGACCATCCAGATGGACCCCTAACCCTAATGATCAACCTGTTCACAATGCTCTTCATATTACCCGATCCGATAAACGAACACCTCGACTGGAATTACCAAAGTTCAACGGTAATGTGGAACCTCATAGATTTTTACAAGTATTTGAGAATGCATGCAAAGTGTATGGAGAATATACTGACAATGCAAAAGTCCAATTTTTTTCGATGACCATGGTAGATAAAGCATGAAAGTGGTTTTTCAACCTCAATCGTGATGATCGACAAGACTGGTCAGAGTTGAAAGTGTATTTTTTTAAACGCTTCCAACCTTTCCGACTCACAGAAAGCCCATTTGTATGCCTTAGTAATATAAAAATAAAAAAAGATGAACGCGTACGTGACTATATTGAGCGCTTTAAGCGTCTCAGAAGTCAAGTCCATAAACAACCAACTGATAAAATGTTAATCATATGGTTTCTCGTTGGTCTTCCCAGACGTATACGGAAAGAGCTTAAATCTAGCAAAGAGTATTTTACTCTTATATCTGCTATGTCCGAGGCCATGCGTGAAGAAGATGAAGGTTCTGATGATGAGGACCAGAAAGAGAAAAAAGCTCACCGTGTATTCCCTGATAACCATCCAAGTGAGCCCCGAGATTCCGACCAGGTCTGGAAATCTCAGTTTGAGTTGATGAATCAACAACATCAACAACAAATGGAGAAACTCAACAAAGAGTTTCAACAAGTCTTGAAATCTTTCCAAAGTCAGTTGCCAGGGCAATTGCCATCCGGTAACACTATCCATCGGCGAGAAGGTACCTGGTGCCCACAATGTCGTGGTCCACATACCAGTAATGAGTGCCCATTACACCGTTCTTACGAATCACAGCACTGTGTACTGTGTGATACGACCACCCATACCACATCCAGTTGTAGGTACAGCCCACGGAACATGCAATACTCTCAACCTCAGCAATATGCCCCACGCGCACACCCACAAGCACCATAAAACCCACGTTATATGACAACAGTCCAAGTCCAGGAATTACTTTGACAACAACTACCTCCACAACAACAACGCTTGGCACTTCCAAATCCAAGAGGATCTGCTCCACCCAACAGGCCAAACCAACAGATTTTCTCCAATTCAGGCCCATGTAGTGCAGAATACCTCATATGACACACCAGCTTATTAACCTACTTATGATGATGGTCATCCTACCACATAGGTAGATGAGGCATCTACCTACTATCCTAACGAGCCATATTATCCAGAGGAACCACCTACTGAAGTTGATCAAAATGGTTATGCCATTTTTCCTTCAGCAAAAAGAGATGTTTTATTCATAGAGAAAGCACTCACTTTTAGAGTGAATGTCGACTTCGATATGACTTTCAATTCAAACCATGTAGTGCAGAATACCGCCTATAAAACACCAGTCTATGACACTACTTATGATGATGGTCATCATGTCACATACATAGATGAGGCATCTACGTCCTCTCCTAATGAGCAATATTATCTAGAGGAATCACCTACTGAAGTTGATCAAAATGGTTATGCTATTTTCCCTTCAACACTTCAAAAGAGATGTTTTGTCTGCGAAGAAACCACTCACTATGTCTTTGTTACGAACATATCCACCAATGAGGATGGAATTCTTACTGGGGGAGAACATGAGTTATCTGATGACCAGCAAATTCACTTGCTGGATCCCGACCTTTTAGGAAAGCATCGTATACCGAAAGAGATTAAGATTCCATCACCATTGGCTTGTGTGCAACATCCACAACCAGTCCACACTCATGTATACCAACCCAAACTCAAAGTCTATCAATGGGATGTACATAATGATGAAATCTTGAACACCATTAAGACTTAGTTTGTGAAAAAAACACCAAAACATTCATGCATGCCTACTATTACCAATCCACAAATCTCCCACATGCTAAGAAACAAATCAAGGGTTGACGTACGATTGACTGATAAGCAATTCCAAATACGTGAAAAGCTGAAACAACTAATCAAACCTTTAATTCAAAATCAGAGAAATCCTAGTCACGCTTCATCATTTACAAGTAAATCTGTATAGAATATTTCTAGGATTCTACACGAGGTAGTTGATGATCCACTTTATGATGTTCCCCAGCATTTTAAGGACTACACCATTGATGATGTCAACATCAGTATGGTTAAGCCAAAACAGGAGCCTCAGCCGTCATCTACTTCTTTTGAAGGACCTTCAAAGACCATACCTCTTGATCTGAAGGAGAATTCCCATGGATCCAATCCGAAATTTCGATGAAAGGTAGCCCTTCTCCATGTTCTCCCATCTTCGTAAGCCTTGCTCTGATACCACTATAAGGGAAGCTCCCTAAGATCCTGCTTACAAGATAAACCACAATGGAAAACACACTATGGAGCAACCACCCAACCAAGTAGAAGCAACCAATCAACTCTAGAAGCTTCACCCCCAAGCCAAGGAATAAGAAGCATGAATGTAGAGTAAAACCCTGGCAATGAATCAGTGATCACAATGAGGAGTAGGGCAAGTTTGGCCTCAATATATAGAGCCAAAAGCAACATGGGCACATAGCCATGCATAGCCCTAAGTTCCCTATACATAGATTCCCCTAGAATAGAGTCCTAAGCATGGACCACCTATTCATAGAATTGCTATTGATAACTCCACACATGCATACACTATCTCAAACCTTGTCTAAACTCCATTTAGTGCGCTCTGGGCCTCACAAGGATATTAGTTACTTTCGGGTCACATCCAGTATGACCTGGCATAACTAACAACTTGATTTACTGGATATCGTGTATCCAAGACTAGAAGTATACTTAATCCTACTTACTGGCCATGGACATAGCAATATACCTATCTCCTTTATTCCAAGGAGATAGGGTGAGATTATCATTTCAATATACATGACTCAAATTTCAACAGCAATTCATCAAGACACAAAAAATACTCAATAACATTCTCAATACAAAGCTCATAACCAAACTCAAACTACATGCAAAAGGTGAAGAAACAAAACGTTTCAATTGCCAAAGCTTTGCTAGCTTTCAATCCTAAATTTGACACACGAAGCAAAAATGTTCACGAAAAATTTTGCGACACACGACACGAAATTGTTTCACGACACAAAATCATTTGTGCTCCACAAAGGACCAAGAAGATCAACCAAGTACCATGAGGTACAAATATTTGATTTGATATCATGACATTAGCATAAGTGCTTTAGGACGTGGCTAATCCGCCACTCTTGTAATCCATGATTAGTTATAGATGTTAAATTTTCTGATCAGGGAAGTTACTCGACGTGACACAAAAAAATTCGCGAACAATATACATTCTGCTTGATGCATAAAACAGACAGACAAAAATATACATAATATATGTCCACCTGTGAGCGAGACAATTTTGTAAGAGGATCAGTAGATCCAAGAAGTCTACTAGTAAGTGAGATGCTGTTTGTGGGAGAATTGTATTTCTCTCACACCAATGCATTGTGTGGATGTGTCACACAATGCTTGAAATCAAGAGGATTAATAGATAATATTGTAGCTATTATGCACATATTATTTTGAATGATTGTATGATCTCGAATGAATTTTTGTCTGCTATTGTTCGTGTATCTCATTTACTTGTTTATTCAATTCTGCACATTTGCTCAATCTTATTGAATGTTGTATTAATCTATAACGTATATTAGCAGTGTCTATCTACATTTTGGAGGATTGCAGGAATGATATAGCCGGCAATGACCAGCAATCATATTCAAATTCCACATGAACTGATTTTGTTTGTGACTGTTTTCGCTTCGTATTTCGTTTCGTTTCGTTTCGTGATCACTTCGCTTTCAGCATAAATCAATTCTAGAGCTCATTCAAGTTTCGCTTCGCTTTGTTTCGTTTTGTCTAGTTTTTTGTTTCATTTTGTTTTGTTGCAGAGACAGATTGACCTTTTCGCAAATTCTTCTCGAACAAAAATTATTCGTGAACAGAATAGTTTTGCGAATCGTTCGAGAGACTCCCATCAGTTTGTCACCAGAATTTTACTAGAACTACATTTATGTTTTTTCCATCAATGGTATCAGAGCTTGTCATAGTCTGACATAGCTGCAAAGTTATCAGATCTAGAAGGCTAAGCATTCAAACAAAGAACCATCAACAAGTGAGAACACAATTCACAACAATGGCTTCAATAAGCAGCATACAATCAAAGATTTGTACAATCCTTGACTCATCAGGATCTAACTTCCTAGCATGGAAGGTTAAGACCTCGCTAATACTAAAGGGATAAGGACTATTTCCCTGGGTAGATGGCATCGAAGAGATGCCTACAACTACAGGCAAGGAGCTGCGCGAATGGAGGGAGAAGAATGACAAGGCAGTAGTTGTGTTATCATCATCCATTGAGGATAGCCCGACTCTTGATGTGGCTACACTCTCTAAAGCAAAAGAGATGTGGGATGTTTTTTTTTCAAGATTTTAGACGAAATCACGCGGTCAGATCATGCTGCTCGAAGATCAGCTGACAAACTTGAGTGGGATGGTAAAGACCTCACTTCCTTTATTAGGAAGATGAAGGATCTATTCCTTTCACTATTCAATTTTGGAGTAGAAAATGCAGTATCAGCAGAGAAGCAGCTTACTTATCTGTTGAGAGCTTAACCAAGATCCTTCGAGACAACCAGATTGTTGCTAGCAAAGGATCCTACTATGACACTTGAAAAGGTAGTTGTCAAGATTCGAGAAGAAGTTGAAGCTCAAGAGCATCTTGATCACAAGTTCACCAATTTGCCATTTTGCTGAGGGTTCTTGTTGGAGAGCAATGATAGGCTTACCTGAAGTATATTAGAAATGGTGAACTTGGCAACCATTCCCTGTCATTTCCCAAGTCACTGAATAGTCAAAGTCCCTACCACTGAACTATCGGTACCATAGCTCATCAGGTGAGCCAAACCATCAGCATCCTGACGTCGGGCATGAAGCTAACAAGCTATCACACCCAACCACTATAAAGAAACATTGCTAGAGAGGCAGTTGTCTAGAGATTTAGTGAAAACTCTCTTGTAATGATTGGTTAATCCTTCTTGTAATCTCACAACATGGGAGATAAGTATAAGATAGAATCCAAAAACAATATAGAGAGATTTGCAATATAGTAGAAAATATAATTTGTAAGAGGAGCGTCAAGCCGCCAACGAGCGAGATACTGACCGACTCACTCTACAAACAAAATACAAATGAAAATACACTCTTTGATCTTCCAACTCTGATTGTTGAATTATATGTCTGATTGATTGATTACTATACTATTTTTTGATCAATAGTCGAGTATCTAGGTCCTACAAATTTAATGCATAGTGTAGCACATTTCCGCCAAGTATAGGCGCACACGCAGTTGAGCACCAAATGCTTCGGCTAGCAAATCAAGTACAAGCAAAACAAAAACACACAGAGAAATTCTACATGGTTTCAAAGCGGATTCTCTAGATAACACAATATGGCAACTACAATTCAGACTACTATTGAGTATGGAAGCTCAAAATCAAAACACTCTTGAAGGGTGAAGGGACCTGGTCAGTGACCGGATCTCATAGAAGAGAAGCCTCTAGTGAAAGACCCAAGGAGAGCTGAATGGATTAGAAAAGATGAGCGCGCAACGACAATCATCGTTTCATCCATAAATGAAGAGATAATCATGCAAATTGAAAACTGTGAGAGCAGCCATGAAGCATGGGAAAAGCTAAAACAAAAGTAGGAAGTGAGGAATGTCACATCACTGATGCACCTACACAATCAGCTGCAAAGCTTGCGATGGGATGGTAACGACTTAGATTAGCATGTTGAGAATATCATAACGATCTTCGCTCAACTATCAACGTCTAGACAGGAGCATCAAATCCTGATGTACTTCATGAAATCTCTACCTTCTTTCTATCAGCCTCTGAGAATGCTCATCTTGAGCTTACCGGAGATAACATTCGACAGATCAGTCAGCCTTGTTGTAGATGAAAGACTGATGAGAGATGAAAGAGAGACAAGCACCGACCAGGAGAAGGCCCTTTTCACAAAGGGATCACATAAGCTCAAAGAAGGCAAAGTATAATGTAGAAAGTAAATTCCAACTATGATTAGTGACGTTGTAAATGGCATATCCCCATATTCCTACAAGAATTACAATAGTGTCGCTTACAATGTAGTTAAAACTCTCATTCAACAATGACCACAAGAATATAATAAATAAACTAGTGTCTCAACATTGCATGTTCTTTTAAGAAGACAATGTAGAGTTGGTGTATTATCCCCCCCAAGTCACGAGCAAGTGTTGGCATAATTTTCAATGACTTTTTTTTTCTAAGAATAAGCTTGATCCTTCATGTTTTATTATTATTATCACAATTCAATAAATGTAAAAGATGTGCCACGGTATGTCACGAGCATATTCGATGAGCTTTCAAATTTTAGAGGGGCTTTAAAACTGCCCCATAAGATGATAGGTATGCGCATAGGTGAACTATCTTGCATAGTCACTAGGTGACATGGCATGTTGATAGGCATGGAAGATTGAACGTTTGTATATGTACATGTATCTTGCATTGTCATTTTGGTCTCAAATTTTTTGTTACTATTTTGTTTGTATTCTAGTATTATTTCTTTGAATGATTTCTGATTATCTAGATTGTAGACCAACTATTTTAGCACTTCTACAAAGAGCTTTCCTAACACTAATAAAGTACTCAAGTTGACCAACACAACAAAAGATAATGTAGTCCTAGTTGATTTGGTCAAAATCTTTGTCCAAATTTACCTTTCTAATATAGCTTCAAGTTTATAATAGTCAGCATGATCAAGACCAATTGTCTAAGACGATATAAGTTCTAATAGTCAGCATGATCGAGTGTAGACCAAATGTCTAAGATGATATAAGTTATATTCTTTATCCTTGACAAATTTGAATTGCCAAAGTTCTTGGTGGTCGAGATGTACCTCAACACCCTTTTTGCATTTTTCCAATGACAAACCAATGGCTTTTGCATAGATTGGCTTAGTTTGCCTACACTATAACTTAGATCAGGTCTAGTTATAGTAAGATAGATCAAGGAGCCTACAAGTCTCCTATATAGTGTGATGTCCTCAAAGGATGCTTCATCATCACTATTGGAAACTTTTACATTTTGCTCCATAGGAGTTTCTTTTCCTTTACAATCTTTCATTTCAAATTTTTCTAAGATAGAAGAAGCATATTTGGATTGACAAATAAAACTCAAATCCTTGCCTCTTGAAACTTTTATTCCTAATATGAAATGAAGATTACCAAGATCCACCATCTTAAACTCCTTAAACAATGCTACTTTCACTTCTTGTATACCATCAAGATCATTTCCACTAAGGATAATGTCATCAACATACAAAATGAGAATGATGATTTTACCATCATTAAATCTTAAGTACAAAGAAGGATCATAAGCACTTACAACAAACTTAATAGAGTTCAAGAAGGTATTCAACCTAGAGTACCAAGCTCTAGGTGCTTTCTTAAGCCCATGAAGGCTTCTTAGCAACAAACACACTTTTTCCTCTTGATCTTCTTTGATGAAGCCCTCGGGTTGCCTCACGAAAATCTCCACTTCCAAATATCCATTGAGAAAAGCATTAGTCACATCAAGTTGAAATAGAGGCCAATTGAAAGTAGTTGCAAGAGAAATAATCAACCTTATGGAAACTAGCTTAGCAACAGGAGCAAAAGTTTCATCAAAATCTACTCCCTTGGTTTGCAAGAACCCCTTTGCCACTAGCCCTGCCTTGTGTTTGTTGATGCTCCCATCTTGATTGTACTTCAATCTATTGATCCATTTTCACTCAAGTGGCTTTCTTCCTTGAGGAAGATCCACAAGCTTCCATGTATGATTCTCCATAAGAGCATCATACTCTTTTTACATGGCATCCCTCCATTCTTGTGACTCCATAGCTTCTTCAAAGCAACTTGGCTCATCAAACATAGAGGTTAGAAAAGTGTAAGAGGTAAGTGAATATAAATCTTCCCTTTGTTCACCTTTGTCAACATAGGTGAGCCTTGAGGGCTCGGCCTTCCTTCTTGTAGATCTCCTTGGAGTCCTCGGATCTTGAGATGGATCTTCAAGATCTTGATCACATGTAGGCTCCTCCTCAAACCTTACAAGATCCTTGACATAAGATGGATTAGAAGCTTTCTCATTCAACTTGTAGTAGTTACCTTCATCAAAAGTTACATCTCTACTCACTAAAATATTCTTAGTGATTGGATTATAGACTCCATATCCCTTGCCATTTTCAGCATAACCAACAAAGAACCCTTTAATAGAAGTAGGATCATCCTTTTTTCTTGTATCTAATGCTTGAAAAACATAACAAGTAGATCCAAAAATTCTTAGATCTTTAAGATTCGGCTTCTTACAATATAGAGCATCATAAGATGTTATGCCTCCAATGGGCTTACATGGCAATCTATTACACAAATAAGTTGCACAAATAATAGCCTCTCCCCAAAAGGACTTAGGTAGAGATGCATCTAACCTTAAAGCCTTAGCACACTCACATAGTGTTCTATTCATCCTCTTGGCTATACCATTTTGTTGAGGACTGTAAGTACATGTAAGTTCTCTCTTAATGCCATTGGATTTACAAAACTCTATAATCTTGGTGGCGATATACTCTCCACCATTATCACTTCTCAATACTTTAATTCTAGCATCAAGTTGATTTTCAACTAGAGTTTTGAACTTAACAAAAGCTTCAAGCACTTTACTTTTGGAATCCAAAAGTTCAATCCAAGTGTATCTAGAGTAATCGTCAATAAAAGATACATACATAGATGCACCTCCCTTATATTCTTGAGAAAAAGAGTGCACATCACTATGAATAAGATCTAATGCTTTTGTAGATCTAGTGGAAGAGATATCAAAAGGTAGCTTGTGCTCCTTTGAGAGGCTACAAGCTTCACAACTTTTTCCAGACTTTGAGAGTGTCTTTGGAGGCCGAGAGCAAGATCCTTGGTGCATAGCATCTCCAAAGATTTGAAGTTGGGTTGGCCCAACCTCTTATGCCAGAGCTCCACTTGATTGAGCTCCTCCTTCACCATGTTCACACTTCCAAGAAAACATTAGCATCAAGCTTAAAAAGCCTTCCTTGCTTGAATCCCTTTACAATGCAAGTATTATTCATCATTATGGAGCAAACACCTTGCTTAAAATGGACATCTAAGCCATCATCCATCAATTGTCCTACACTTAACAAATTCTTAGTGAGTGTAGGAACATAGAGTACATTATCAAGATCTACTCTTTTAGAGGATCCAAGACTTAAGAGAATAGTTCCCACTCCATCTATTCTACATTCTTGATCACTTGCTGTTAGAATAGACTTTTTACAACCTACAAAAGGTACAAGAGTTGAGAAAAAATCCTTTTGGAATGTCATGTGGGAACTAGCCCCACTATCAATCCACCATGTGTCATTGGAGTAGCTCTTTGATGTTGATGTAGAAGCCATCAAGGATGAATCCACTTCATCCTCATCTTCCTCAAGAGTGAGGTTGCCTTGTTTGCTCTCTCCTTGTGCATTCTTCTTCTTGAAACACTCGGATGCAAAGTGCCCCTTCTTTCCACAAAAGAAGCACTTGAGTTTAGCTTTGTTCTTCTTTCCACCTTTGGAGCTTGATGGTTGATCATCATTCTTGGTCTCCTTTTGTTGGATCTTCTGCTTTGACTTTGCCTTTCCCATGCTTGAGAAGTTGGCCTTCTCATCACCATCATGCAACTTTAAGGATCCAATCCTTTGCTTGACATGAAGGATCCTACTCTCCTCGTCCACAAGCACACTATGGAGCTTGTCAATGGAAGGTAGTGCATCTTGAATAGCAAAGCTTTGTACAAGATTGGAGAACTCATCTTCAAGGCCATTCAAAATGATTTGAACAAGTTCATCATCATGAATACCCTCACTAATGATGGAAAGTTCTTTGTTGAGAGATTCTATTCTCAAGACATTCTCTTGAGCACTCTCATCACTCCCTCTAATGCTTTGAAGAACTTTGTTTCTAATCATAAGCACTCTAGAGGTATTTTGGATTCAAAAATCTCTTTGAGGTAGTTCCATGCCTCCTTGGCCGGGGTACAAGATGCCACTTCCTTTAGAAGTTCATTACTAACATTCATTTTCAAGCAATGTAATGCTAGTCTAGCTCTCTTTTTGTACCTCACTTGATCTTGCCCTCCTTGAGGTTCTTTTTCCTCTCCTATGACAAGATCAAATATATCTTGGAGCACAAGTAGTGACTCCATTCTTACTTTCCAAGTTGAATAATTATTACAATTTAGTCTTTCACTAGTCTCAAGAAGATAGGCTCCAATTGAACCTATTCAATCTAGTAACAAGTACAACAAATGTACTATTCAAAGGCTCTCCCTTCTTCCTTTCTCAGAATTTAGCTAGTATGCTACTCTCTTGAATCTCACTAGACTCAAGAAGCAAGATCTATAATGATCTTGAACCCAAAAAGATTTGGGACAGTGTATTCTACACAATCTATTCACTTAGAACCTTGGATTTGATTTTTGGAAGTGCCAATGCCTTCCTATGGTGTTTAGAATTGGTTTTCATTTCACTCTTGAACTAAAGACATAAGCCTCAAACTCTCTCTCAAGGATTTGTAGGTTTAATAAGATTCTAACACCATTCACTCATCAAATTTATAATGGAAACAATGGTTTTTCATAAGCACATCACTAGTTTCACTCTACACAACTTGTTTGAAGCTCAAATATTGAAAAAACACAAAGTTTTGGTGAAAGTACAACTCCAGCAGCCTCTCACACATGTGAGAAGTACATCTGAACTTTACACACTAATCTGAACTCAACATTACAACTAAACTATTAGAAAAGGTCGCCCTCCTTCAAAGTGAATCTAGCACAAATGCTTTCACCAAAATGAAGATTTTGGATCATCAACTAAGCTCTTTGACTTGGCTCTGATTCCATGTCAAATTTCAGAATTTAAAGACTGAAATTGATCTACAAATGATCACAAAGAGTGATTGGTAGCTTGGGATTTTGATCTATATCAAGACTAGCTTCCAAATCTAGCTTCTACTTGACAATCTTTGTGATTCCAAGCAAGAACAATAAAAAACGATGATCCACGGCTTCACACGTGTGAATTATAGCTACTATACAACCTAATAATAGAGAAATAGTTTACTTATCATTTACTAAGCATTCATCCACAAAGAAAGTGCTTAAGAGAGTCAAAACACAAAGATTGCTTCACAAACCAAGATTTCTCATCATTTTCTTAATAATGGATCCATCATGGATCAAGTACAAAATCACAATACTCTCTCTCTAAGCTACATCCAGCACGTGTGGGACAGCTCATTGTACTCATCCATATCCACTTTGGATAAGATCTATCAAGTTTGCCACATCATCCATTGGTGGTTTGTGTTGACCTTCTAGATTCCTACAATTTAGGACCTAACTCCTATAATTTAGGAGATGTCATATTAGACTCAAAGGAAAGCTAATCAAAATGGATCTGAATATTACAAGTGTCATTTCACACATGTGGATAGGTCCTCACACATGTGGATCCACATAGATGTCAAAATACATCAAAAACCATGTGAGAATTGCTTAATTCTAACACATCATTGGCATAAAAGACAACTCTGTAGCTCGTAAAGATCTACAAACAGCCGATAAGAAAAGACCCTATTGGATTCAATACACCGAAGAGATTCTACCTAGCGTGCCGTGGATTTTTATAGAGCAACTCTCATATGTTAAACATGTCATAAAACAAATGAGAACTCCAATAGGCTATGCACATTCTTTATGCAAATCATTTACCAAAGATGGTAAATTAAGTGGATTGAAATTGCATGATTGGCATAAGATGTTGCAATTCATACTTCCACTTTCTATTCGAGGTCTCTTCAACGATAGTCCACTTTTTGAACCACTGGCTTGATAGTCCAAGTCGTAGGATCAATTTTAACTGCACGTTCACGATTTTCAAAAGTGATTTTGCCGGTACCTTAGTTATGAATTACTTGCGCAACTCGTAACCGTGGACGTCCTAAGAGAACTCGGTAGACATTTGGTGCTTCTGGTAAGTCCATCACGACGAAAGTAATGACGAACTGTACTCCTGCAATCATGACAGATATATCTTCCACCATTTCTCGTGGACGAACCGTTGTTTGATCAGCTAGCTTAATAGGAAAAGTAGCAGGCTTAATCTTTGTAAGGCCCCATTTTGTACATAACTTTGTAGAAATCAGGTTAACTCCTGAACCGCCGTCTATCACGGCTGCTTCTTTAGAAAATTGTCTATGTTGTATTGGCAGAGTGATATTCTTTTGTTCACTTTTCCAAGCAGCTCCAACATGGAGTACATCATTAGATTCTTCAAATCCAGCACAAAAAAGAGGCTCCTGATGTCTTCTAATTCTTCTTGAGCTAACTTTTGCTCGAAGACTTCTTTTGCTTTTGGCACCAACTTTAGGAACTCTCCCAATGAAATATTGATCTTGCTAGACAAAATATTCATTCTGTATGTGGTGCTTCAGGTTCAGTCATCTTGAAGGGTTCTTCATGATGATGTAATTGATCATTCATATCCGTACGTAAATTTCTTGGAGGCTGCAATGGTGAAGACCGAACTTCAGTTGTTCCTTTAGCAGCTTCAAATTTTTCTTCTTCTTGCAGATGTTTAATCCACTATCTCATATCTTGATATCTTCGTTTTTCTGAATTAAGATCTGGATAGACTTCCGATGTTGTTGCTGTTTTGTTCAATGGTATAGAATCAGCAGGTACTGAATCCATTACTGGTTCTTTTTGCTTTTGTGCTCTGGTGACCACCATCAAGGGTGCACTTGGTTTATTATGAGATATCGATCCTTGCTTGTTTGTTATCAAATTTACAGGTGCTATAGCTGGTGGTGGCTTTGGTCTTGCTGGACAGTCTTTATAGCAATGCCCATATCCACAGTCACGACAGAATGGTACAAATTTTTCTTTATTTAAGCATTCTGCAACTCTATGATTTTCTCCACATGCAAGGCATCCAAGTGGTGCTCTGGCCCAATTTCTCGAGGCTTGTTCTTGAGTGGTAGCATAAATGGCATACTATTCTGAAGATCCACCTTCCTGATCATTACCATAGCTCCATTCCTCAGCACTTCCATAAGGTTCTAGGTCCATCAAACTGGCAGGAGGAGTGAAGTGTTTTAGTGGGGCAGGCAAAGCTAGACGTTTCGAGTATCCAAGAGTAGATTGATGTAGTCTTGCTGCTGGATTGCCTCCATACTGTGGATCTCGATCCTAAGTTTCAATGATCGATCATGCCATGTTTTTTGTCGTCGTTTGTGGACTTGTTGAGCATGGTTGCTGATCCGTCGTGTTTCACAGAGTTGCTCTAGATTGAATAACTTGTTTGCTAGATTCTATTGAGTATCAAGCTCAAGATTATAGGCCACTCGAAGGGAGGAGATATGGAATTCCACATGCATAATGGCTTATTGGCCATATGTTAGCTGGAAAAGGGGTTAAGCTTGTAGCTCTCTTTGGGGTGGTGCGATAAGCCCAGAGAGCAGCATGGAGTTTGAGTTCTCAATCAGATCGGCTGGATTCGACGGTTTTGGTGAGAATTCCACAGGATTTTATTGGTGGATTCTGTCTGGCCATTGCATCGTGGATAGTATGGGGAACTTTTGCGATGTACCACAAAATTTTTTGAAAGAAGATCTGCTATGACAGAGTTAAAAAAATGTGTACCCCTATCACTGATAAGTTCTAGAGGACATCCGAAATGAACGATAACATGTTCATAGAAAATTTTTGTGGTAGAACGAGTGTCAACATTGCGAACAGCTCTTGCTTCACCCCATTTGGTGCAATAGTCCATAGCTACAATGATGTAACGAGATTGTGTGTGTTGAGCAGCGGGACTAATAGGTCCGACATAGTCAATCCCCCATTTCTAGAATGCTTGATCAGTGGTTATAGGGTGTAAAGGCATGTAGTCAATCTTTTGAAAGTGTTTTGTGCATTCGCATACATCACAGGCCTTAGTGTAATTGTGCGTATCCTTGAAGAGTGTTGGTCACCAAAAACTGGCCAAGAGAATTTTCTTAGCAGTCATTTCAGAAGAGAAATGGCCTGCACCAATACCTTCATGAATGAGGAAAATTACAGAGGGTATTTCTCCTTCAGTAAGACATCGTCAGATGATTCCATCTAACCCTTGCTTGTAGAGTTGTCCTGCAATTAACGTATAAGATTTAGTTTTGAGGATCAACGCACGTTGTTCAAGTTTAGACAAGGAAGAATCCATCTGCCTTGAAGTTAAATATCCTGTGATTTTCTTAGCCCATATGGGTGTAGAGTCAACTTGAAAAAGGATGGCATCTGGTAAATTACTGTTGACGCCTTGATCAGGGGTAGGAAGGTTAAGGATTCAGGACAAATGATCTGCTAGAAAATGTTGAACTCCCTTACGAACCACGATCCTAAATTCTCACAGTAAAAGGATCCATCTAGTAATACGACCTGTGGTGCAGGTCTTGTTGATGAGATACAACAGTGCTTGATGATCAGTGAAGAACGCAAAAACTTTTCCTAGAAGATAATGGCGAAACTTCTGAATTGCATATACGATTGCCAAGGCTTCATGTTCGGTAGTGGTATAATTGACTTCAGCAGGTATCAATTGTCGACTAAGAAAACGGATTGGGTAGTCCTTTTTGAATTCTCCCGGTTGGGTGAGCACTGCTCCAATGGCATACTTGGACGCATCGGTATGCACATGGAATTTTTTAGAATAATCAAGAGCCTGGAGGATGGATGCATTGGTAAGGGCTTCTTTGAGCTGATTAAATACGACACGTTGTTCATCCGCCCATTTGGGAACTACAACAACTTTGTAGATTAAGCGTCCTTTGTTAGCTAAATCGAGAATAAAGTACCGATAGTAGTTGGCATGGCCAAGTAAAGAGTAAACTTTGCGTATTGTATGTGGTTCAGGTAGTTGATTTTGAATGATAAGGATCTTTTTTGGGTCAGTGGCAATGCCATTTTGGAAAATAATATGTCCTAACACAATACCATGTGTTACCTAGATCTGGCATTTTTCAAGATTAAGGGAGATGTTGAAGCGTTGACATTGGATAAAAAAAAATTTGAGCACAGACAGATGGCGTGTTTCTTCTGAATATGCTCCTGAATCGTCCAAGTAAACATCTAGGGTATCGCCCATCTACTGAGAAAAGGCCGCTTGCATAACACGTTGGAAGGTGCTAGGGGCATTTCAAAGACCAAAAGGCATGACTTTCCAGCAGAAGGTTTTCCATTCTGTGGCAAAATCGATTTTATGTTGATCTTCTTCAACGATTTGGATCATATTGTATCCGCTAAAGCCATCTAAGAAGGAGTAAGCCTCATCTCCTGCCAGATTTTCTAAGATGGATTCTCCGAAAGGTAATGGAAAATGATCACGTTCGGTGACGGCGTTAGTTTCTTTAAGTCGAGACAGATTCGGAGTTTTTCATTTTTCTTGAGAACGATGACAATTGGGAAAACTTACTCAGTAAGCTCAATTTCATAGATAAATCCCACATCTAAGAGACGTTGTAATTCTTTGTTGATCTTGGCCTTACAGATTGGATTGCATCTGTATGGACGACTAGCAGTTGGCCTCGCACCCGATTTAAGCGGGATACGATGGACAACTACCTGGGGTGAGATGTCTTTCATGTCTTTATAGGTCCATGCAAAGACATGTCGATATTTTTGCAGGAGCTTTTCAAGCCGTCTGCATTGTTCACAATTGAGATGAGCTCCGACGTGGACAATATATTTGTTGGTTTCATTTGGCTCACTTAGAGAAAGGGTGATAGTTCATGCAGGGCCTTCATAGGGCAAATTACCATTTGGCTCACGTTGAGCTTGGGGTAATTGGATTGTGACATCCTCGATCGTATAGTCCATAAAGTATGCAAGAACATAATGGGCTGGAGATTCGAGGGGGGCCTTGTCTTTCACCTGTCGGGATGGTGATTGGGGATGTTTGAGGGTTGGGGTAGGAACAGAGGTAATCTCAGGAACTTCCCTAACAATTGTGAGGTCACCAGGCGGTTGAATTTGAAGCGGTTTTTTCATCTTCTCTTTTATAGTATGACCACGTGGTTGAGGCTTTGGTTGTGGGGAGATGTGTGGATGAGGGACGGGTGGTACGTCATGGAGGATCTCGTCATCAATTTGAAAGATGTAGAGATCCCATGGATAGTGTGGGTGTTTGGCACGGTAGAATTTTGTCTCATGCCTTTCAACTATAACCTTGGCAACCGGTTCCACCTTGGAAGCATGTTGCGGGTAGGCCCTAAAGGGAAGTGCCTCCATGTAATTGAGGATCTAAATATCAGAAATGTCCAAATCTTCTAGGCAATCATCGACAAATAAATCTTCTGATTCATTAGTAGGTAGCCATGCAACATTTAGTAACTCATCATTGTGTGGAAGGATATCAATAAAATTGATATTGATGATAGGTGTATCAATATCAGGTAGTTTGTCGTGATCGATCGAGAGTGGAGAGGTACAATTATCCTGATGCTGAGCAGAGTAATCGACATTCACACGATCAATGGTAGCGAGATTGTGACTCCAGTTTATGATATTAGTAGATTCAACATAATGACCTTTTTCATGGCTGGACTGGTATGGTTCAAACATTGAGTTAGTGGTCGAGGACCCTTCATCATGGATGTGTGCAGGTTTGAGTTTGCCCATTGAATCAATGGTGACAGAACTGTCATGATTTCCAAAAGTGACTCGGCCTTTGCTCCAGTCATGAATGACTCGTGCATTGGTGAGACACAGACGACCAAGTAGTAATTCATATGGATAGGTATTGGGAATATCAAGTACTATGAGATCGACAGAAAACTTGAGACCTCCTAGTTTGATCAGCACTTGTGGAAGGAAACCGGTAGGTCGGACCACACTTTGATTAGCCATTCGAAGTTGACAAGTGGGTTTGGCCAGCTTGTTTTGCATTCTATCATGAGGGATGTGGAAATGATATTGACACCAGAGCCACCATCAAGTACCGCTAAAACTTCACGTGATTAGTGATGAATAGCTAGGATTTTGATGTTACCTCGTTCACTGAGTGGATTGGTTAGATGTAAGGGCATTTTAGGCAACTCATCAGGACTGGTGGTGTTATTGGATTGAATCTGGTGTTTCCATTTGCCAGCATGCTTCTAGAGAACATGGAAAGGAAGAGTGACATTGGCTTGTAGTGAATCTCCCTAGACTTTGGTACCTTCAAGAGTCTTGCTTTCAAAGGGCTTGTGAGGTACTTTATGAGAAGTGGAAGATTGTTGGTCGGCATTGTGGATTTGTTGGCAATACTGATGATGCAGTCAAATTTCTTCAGATGGGTGAGGGCAGACTATCGGAGTTGAATCTTCACTTGGAGGAACATGTAGCTGCTGAGTTTTGCTGGTGCAAGTGTAGGGGCTTGGCATTGGGTTTGTGCCCGAGTCAAGACCCAAGTAGGATGAGTTTCAATGGGTAAAGTTTCTACTTGCACTAAGCAAACAGGAGCAGCAGGTTTGGATCGGGATGGGCAGTCTTTCACGTGATATTTAATACCACAGTTTTCACAAGCTGGAGGAAAACGGAGTTTATCTGGACAACGAATACTAGGATGCTTACCTGCACGGATAAAATAGCCTCGTATTGCGAGCAGTTGATGTGCGACAAAGACAGCTTGGTTTGGATTGTAAGCTTGGGCATTGGGATCCACTGTTTGAGCATTAGAACCATAAGTATAATAAACAACCATTTCAGTAGAGTATTGCGGTTGAGTATTATCTTCCACATAGTAGGTTGCCAGATCGATGGTATTCGAATCAAGATAATGGACAACGTGTTGTGAGGTAGGTTGATTAACGACAAACTGTTGACGTGGTGATGGGTATTGATTTGGTGTAGTTGGTCGTGGTTGGTAGACCCATGGTCGTGGCACAAGTTGTTGCAAAGGGTAAGGGCGATATGCTCGATAGATGGTGGGTCTGGTGGCTGCTGAAAAATGGTTTCGCAGTTGAGGGCATTCATAGCAGTGTAATGCTATGAGCAAATTGAACACCAAACATTTTCTCTTGCTAGAAAGAATTTTCCAGCAATTTGTTTCATGGCGGTTTGGAAATCTGCAGTGAGTTTATCCATATGAGATTGTTGAGCTTTTTGCCAAGTTTTCATTTGACATAGAAGTTCAGAAGATTGAGCAATATTGTCAGACTTTGGGTGATTAGGACAGTCCGGATGCTTAGATTTCTTTTCACGATGGTCAAAGTCATTGTCAAAACCTTCGTCTTTCTCACGGATAGCATCAGTCATCACATCTTTAACTTGATCATAAAGGTCAACTGGTTTGAGTTCACGGCAGATGTTTTTAGACTATCCAACCAAGAACAGTTTTATGGCCATATGTTCGGTGATATTTTCATCAACACATTCTACTTTGAGACATTTAAAACGCTCAATGTAGTTTTGAACAGACTCTTCGCGACACATCTTGATATGGGTAATTTGCTTGAATGGGCTCTGAGTCAGTTTAGATGGTTTGAAACGCTTGACAAGAGCGTCCTTGAGGGTGGTCCAAGAAGCAAGATCAGGAGCTTCGAGGTACAAATACCACTCCTTGGCTGTTCCATAGAGTACCATGGAAAATAGGCGAAGCTTTTCAGTTTCAGAGGTATCTCCATAAAAACGACATGCATTATCAAAGTGTTGGAAAAATCGGACTGAGTCAGATTCTTCATCGTACTTTGGTGCATCAATACGTGGAATTTTGCGTTCTAGTCATGGAGGAGCCGGAATAGAAGATTCAACACAGTCACGAGACATGATGCAGTGTGTGGAGGAGAGTAACAATATAGGTGATCAGGTCAGTATTGTACTTGGCAAAACAACGCAATTTGCTTGCAGAAAGGAGAGTGTAGGACAAAAAACTGGTCTTTCTGGCCGTAGTAGAATTTGCGGACAGACTGAGAAATCATGGAGAGGCAGATAAATCGAACTGTAACACTTGCAAATTCTGACAAGGAGTTCTGGCTGTCAAAATATTGATTTTTTTATATTTTTGAAAAAAAAAAATTTGTATTATAAGAATTCGCGGATAGGACAGGGAATTTGTACTCACTGAGAATGATTTCTTAGGCTGGATGGCGATTTCTAACAGAGAGCTTTTACTGGCAGATAGAAAATATGGGGAAAAATGTGACTTTCTGACAGAAAACAAGCAAAATCTCTGAGATAAAATTTGCGGAGCTGCTGGAGGACTGATCTTGATGAGATCTAGCCTCAGTGAAGTCGGCAAATTCTAGAACAAATATTTGGGTGAGAAATAAGGGATTTTGACAATATATATGGCTATTTTCTCATAATCTGACCGTGGTCAGAATTCATGGAGATGATAAAATGAAAGATCAGGGTCTGTTAGGGCTGCAGACAAACTGGCAAATTCTGATATACCCGATTGGTTCTGAAAAAGATCACTTGGGTCACTTCTTTTCAAAGAAAATGCCCAAGTTGACTCTTTTGTTGCTTCCCCCCGGCATGATAAGTTGTTCCGCGGCTCGTGTAGGACTTGGAGAGAAGACTCGTGCTGTTGTTGGAAGATAGAAGATAGGAAAACAAGCAAATACACAACACGGAAGCCAGAAAGCAAAAGGAAAAGAAGCTAGGTAAAAAAATACTTAAAAAGCGGCAACGGCGCCAATGTTGGAAGTAAATCTGATTTGTCAATGTTTGCCTAGATCTACTCACGATGTGGTGTTATATAGAGAGGATCGTCCGCTTCCTAAGTTTCTACCAAGCTTCAAACGGAATGTGAAAATAGAAAAAATAATGATGAAGCACTAAGGCTTACCCAACTAGTGCTCAAAATAGAAATAAAACTATCTAAAATGACAAATTGCAAAACCTTACCAAGGCTTACCCAACTAGCAAGGTGCTTAAACTAAATCCTAGATTAACACCCAAAGAGTTTGAAAAGATAAATTGCGGCTAACTAAATAATTAACAAATAAAGCATGCCACAATAATCCAATGAAAGGAGGCAAGAGGAGGCATGAGCACCTTCCCTCAAGCTATGCACCTTCCAATGGCAACACAAAGAAATAGAATGATAATCTCAAAGAGAGAGCAATTTAGCATAATCTCAGAGTGTTATTTACAAGGCAAATACCTCTCCTTTTATGGCAAGGGGGGTCTTCCATAAGTATCCACTAACTTATGGGACTAAGCTATTTCTAGTCTTTTTAGAACTTCTAACTTAGGATTTAGAACTTCAAAGTTTCTTAACTTAGAAAAACTTAAGATAAAATATTTCTAATCTTAAGTTTCCTAAGTCTAAGTTCTAAATCTAAGTTTAAGCTATTTTATTATTTTTTAAGCTTCTACTCATGGGCTTACAAACACATGCCATGGCGGAAGTTTATTAACAAACACTCGCACGTGGTCTTACAAAACACATGCCATGGAGTTTTATTTTTCTCTTTTTTAATTTTTTCTATGTTAGCACAGATGCTAACAGCAATGGACAAGCGCATCTCATAATCGGGATCAGAGAATACCTTGATTAGCCAGAAAGTGATACAATTGAATCGGGAGCTCAAGGTCGCCAAACAACATGAGACAAAATCTGAGGCCGAGATGAAGAAAGCCCAACAAACAACTGACGCTCTAGAAGGCTATGTGGCCACTCTTTAGAACACATTGACAACCACGTAGGATGAAGTAGAAAAAGTTGTCCAAGATGACAAACAGCAAATGTTGCTGCTCCAGGGGCAATTGGACATGGCTGCCACCAATTTTGGTGGGGATACTGTTGGAGGGTTTGCGGATCTCGAAGCAACCCTAACCCTAGTTAGTAAGTGAGAGGGCTTTGGCACCCTGCGTGTGTAAGTCCAACCCGATGATCACATAGTTATTGGATTAGTTAGAAAGTTAATAAAAGGACTTTAGGCCTTCTTGCAGGACTTTTAATGTCACAGGGCCTAAATGTCAAGTTAGGGAATAAATTAGGGGTTCCCACCAAAACTGGTTTAAAATTCAAATTCAAATTGGTTCCCTCCAATTTTTTAATTGAGTTCCCTCCATTTTTTGGAGCTTGGTTTAGAATTGGCTACTATAAATAGGAGCAAACTCGACTTTGTAAAACATGTTCTATCTTCATTTCAATACAAGCAGATTGGCTCTCTTATGGAATGGATTTGTGAATGTCCGTGCTCTCTATCTCATTTCCTCCATCTCTCATTTTTTCTTTGTGTTTGCTAATTGTTGGATCTGAAATGATTGGCATTGCTATTTTTTATGCTTTTTGTGAGAGAGAAAGGTAGAGAGAGAGAAGGGTAAGCTATCATCATTGGGGATCATTTTAAGGTTGTAGGGTTAATGTGTAGTGTTACTAGATCTTAGTATCAATTGTGGATCATCTATGCATGTTGGATTTTGATTTATGTTATTGCTCTCATGGGATCGAACATCCATGTGATGACTACCTTCATCTCCTTGATGCTTGTGTGCTTGGGTCTTGGGTTGAGGATAGGATAGGAAATAAAGCCACTACACTATAGATGATACCTTGAGCGACGAAATGTGGGACATCATATTGCACTCCATTCAGGATGGTTTGCAGCATATTACAGAGCGCCATTCATTGTATGATGTCTTGCATTTTGTCCTACTCTTTCATTACGGTACTGATGGGTGTAATCGGGGGACTCCACATATGTGTATGAGAGATGTTGCATGTGTTGATGATAATGACGTCATTTACAGGTACGAGCAGAGCATGTTTCACCTATACATTTGGGTGGAAGGCTGTTGCAAGAGTATGTGTGTGACATGGTAGCAAAAATAGTGCAAAACAACATGAACTACATCTATAACAATTGAGATACATTTCATAGAGAGATTCGCAGTGGCATCGTTGATGCCCTTGTAGCTCATTCCGCCAGTGACATAGGGCAGTGAATAGCCCTTCCATTGTCTTATATCGGTTTATCGCGTCATATGCATCAGCAATACTAGGATGCTATGGTCATCGTTAGGGAGTTGGGTCCTCTCTATTTTTTTATCACGATGACAGCGAACCCAAATTGGATAGAAGTGAGGACAGAGTTGAGATTTCAACAGACACCTACAGATAGGCCCAATTTGGGGTGGAGAGTTTTTAGCATGAAGCTTCAGCACTTGATTGATTTGTTGAAGAAGAATGGGATATTTGGGCACAGTATAGGAAGGCTTCATGTTGTAGAGTTTTAGAAGAGCTCACACCCACCTATTGATTATATTGGAGGAGCGGAACAAACCCATCATTGTTGGAGATTACGATCGTATCGTATGCACAGAGATTCTTGTGAGGGAGAATGATCCAAGGCTGTATGAGATGGCAAGGACCTGTATGATGCACGGCCCATGCGAAACATCTTTTCCAAATGCACTGTGCATGAAGGATGGAAAATGCTCGTAGAACTACCCAAGGAATTTTATTGATGAAACATCGGTAGTGAATGAGTATCTTTTTTATAGGCGTAGAGACAACGAAGAGAAGGTGAAGTCGCATGGAATAAGTTAAATAATAGGTGGTCAGAATGTTGACAATACTCTCAGTGTCACATCAATGTAGAGATATGTGTACATATATGTAGTGTGAAGTATTCACCTCTGAAATGGCTCTATTGGTTTCAAGGAAACTAACGGGTCATCCATCGTTGGCATGGGCCGCCCTTGCTGCTGACAAGCATCACAACTATGATAGAATGTCGTAGTATCTTTCCAAAGCCTTGGCCACCAAAAGCCTTGTTGGAGTTTAACTCTAACTCCTACTCTTCCTAACTGCCCTCCTACCTTCTCTCAATTTTACTCTCTCAAATGAAACATGCAGAAAATAAACTATTTTTTAAGACTAATTGTTGCTACAGTCTGCATTTTTCCTCACAATTTCTGACAGGCAAAAAAATTCTACACCATCACATTTATTTTTGCAACACTTGTGTTCTCAGTTTTTAGGCCATTTAAAACACTTCCAGAAAAGCGAAAAATGTGACACTGCATTTTTCCATGTAATTTCTGCCTTGGAAAAAATGCAAAAAACCTGACACTGTAGTTTTACACGAGATTCTACACAGGCAAAAAACTCGACACTACAGTTTTACATGGGATTCTACATAGGCAAAAAACCCAACACTGCATTTTGACATGGGATTCTACAAAGGCGAAAAACTCGACACTTTGCAAAAATACACAGGATTCCTTACAGGTTGTCTATGTCTTCATGCTCCAATAACAATTGTTCTGATTAGTCAGCTAATCAGCTGTTAATCAATCTTGTAAATATAAAGCTAGAATAATGCAAGATCTTCTAGTTGCTATAAATGTAAATGAGCGATCAAAGCCCATGTTGAGTGTGAATGAGGGGGTGGATGTGGTGGTAAATGGTGGGGGTAGTGGTAGAAGAGAAGTTAGTAGGTAAGGAAACTGGAACTATGGAAGTTGGCTGAGTGAACAGAATCACGCTTATTGAACCAAAACCTGAGGCACCTACATCCAACGAGCTGCCTGCTACTACTACGACTTGTCTGCGTTGTTGGGCCTGTTGGATTAAGGCCTCCTGCTACACCTGGATCTTCTTTGGGACTTGAGAGGGTCTCAAGCTCCTGCCAGATTCAGTATACTTTGTCCCTATATCACTGGATAAGATATCAGGGGAGATGGTGTCGTCCGTGCTGATTGTCCTACTCTTCTGCTTCTTGGTTGGTGGTGCGGGTGAGACAGGTTCGGCTGATAGCTGTGGGGTGGCGCGCTTCCTGGTGCTAGGATAGATATCTTCCCCACATGTTGGTGCTTGGACCAACATGTGAAGAAGATAACCACATTTGGTGGTGGGTTTTCTAGCCTTTAGGGTCCTGCACAATTTGTCTGAGACTTTCATAGCCCACTTGTAGTTATGAGTAAGGTCATCCATGGTGAGGGTTAATAAAAATAGATCGCTAGGTGGAATGCGATCCATTTTCACGGTGTGGACCTCGACCATGGCCACCAAGATTTCTGAGGCTGCTCGAAGCTTATGATCTGTGATGAGACGAATAGCGATCTGTGATGAGACGAATAGAGATCCCGTCGCTGGCTTGGGCAATTGTTTTTCTGTCGTCCATTAGAAACTTGGTGAAATACTTGGCATCATAACTGGTACCCTTGCCATGGATTGTCTCGCCTAGGTTAGGAAATCCAATTCTTTGTAAATGCTCTGGGGAGATGTTGATGATGGTAGAACTGCCGCCCTTAGACGTGATCTGAAAGGTCTGAAACTCGTCTGAATAAGTTGAGTAGGCAACTCGGATCTGCTGATCAGTGAAGTATGTCAGATCAAAGCCAAGGTTGGTAATATTATCCTTGGCTAGGATAAGTTGCTCAACATAATTCTTGATGGAAATCAAGAAGATATCACCCAAATAAGGCTTAGGGTCCTTGCGACGATGAAAAGAGAGTGATGAGTCGCGAGAAGCCATGGTAGAAGTGATTCTAGATTGTTCTTGAAGTTTTGAAAATTCTGAAAAATTTCAACATGAACTCCGGAGAAGGAATCTAGAATGAACTCATGGAGAGGATGGTGGAGGCCTATATGTAGACTCTCTTTTTTTCAATAATTCACAATTTTCCCCAAAAACCGTCCTCGGTGTCCACGATTTCCTAATGAGATTCGCAAATTTTGAGGCAGGGTTCTAAGGGCCGGCGAGTTCCTGTAAGTGACTTTTTGTACAAAAATGAGTAAAATGACTATCAATACAAAAAATGGTCTGACTAGTATTTGCGGAGATGAAAGAGAAATCGTAGAGATGATTTTGAGGCTCAGCGAATTATCTACGAATTCTGTCAGTGAGAATCTGATGCAAAAACTATTTTTTTTTTAATTTTTGAAAAGTTTGTCTCTGAGACAGAATTTGTGTAGGTCAAAAATGAATCGTACATACTAAAAAAGGGGGTGGGCGAATTCTATCTGACGTGGTTGTGAGACAAATTTTCTGAAAAGAATGATTCTTGTGGTTTTGTCAGAAAAAAAATTGATTGTATGTCTAATCTGATGATATCTTGATGTTCTAAAACAAGAAAACACAGCAAAAAATTTGTTGAAATGGCAAGTAGGCAATAAACAAATTAAAAAAAAAAAATTAGAAAATAAAGCAACTAATACATATCAAGATAAAAACATGGCTCATTGTACTTTCTCAGTCTCCTCCCATTGATCACAGTGTCTAAAATATCACCTTGTAAGATTTGGAGTTGTATGTATCCAGCGGCAAATATCTTCTGAATGATATAAGGTCCTTGGCCAAAAAAATTGACTTTTTCTTTAAATGCTTTGGCCTAGTATAACAGGACCTTATCTCCGACCTGGAATTCTTTGAGTTTCAAGGACCGATCATGCCATGCCTTTTGTCGACTTTGTGGACTTGTTGAGCATGGATGATGATCCGACGTGTTTCAAATAGTTGTTCCAGATGAAATAACTTGTTTGCTAAGATCTGTCGATTGTCTAGCTCAAGATTATAGGCTACTCGAAGGGATGGAATATGGAATTCTACAACTATAACGACTTCTTGGCCATATCCTAGCTGAAAAGGGGTTAAGCATGTGGCTTACTTCAAGGTAGTGTGGTAGCCATAGAGCAGCATGAAGTTCTAGTCCCCAATCGGATTAGCTGGACTCGACAGTTTTGGTGAGAACGCCACATAAGATTTTGTTTGTGGATTCCGCCTAGCCATTGCATTGTGGATAATACGGAGAACTTTTGCGATGTACCACAAAAAATTTGGAAAGTAGATTGGCTATAATAGAGTTAAGAAAATTCTTACCCCTATTGCTGATAAGTTCTAGAGGAAATCCAAAATAAACGATAACTTGTTCATAGAGAAATTTTGCGGTAGAATGAGCGTCAACATTGCAGAAAGCTCTTGCTTCAGCCCATTTGGTACAATAGTCCGTAGCTACTACGATATATCGTGATTGAGTGTGTCTAGCAATGGGACTAATGGGTCCAACATAATCAATTTCTCATTTCTAGAAAGCTTGATCAGTTGTGATAGGGTGTAAAGGCATGTAGTCGGTCTTTTGAAATCGTTTTGTTCGTTGACAAACATCACAGGCCTTAGTGTAGGTATGCGTATCATTAAAGAGAGTTGGGCATCAGAATCCGGCCAAGAGGATTTTCTGAGAAGTCATGTCCGAAGAGAAATGGCCTGTTCCAACACCTTCATGAGTGAGGGAGATGACAAAGGGTATTTCACCTTCAGTAAGACAACGTCGATTAATTTCATCTAACCCTTGCTTGTAAAGTTGGCCCGCAATTAACATATAAGATTTGGTTTTGAGGACCATAGATAAGGAAGGGTCCATATGCCCTGAAGTTAGATATTCTATTATTTACTTGGCCCACACAGGTGTAGAGTCAACTGGAAATAAGATGGCATCAGATAAATCATCGTTGACACCTTGATCATCGTTGGATAAATCATCGTTGACGTCTTGATCTGGGGTGGGTAGGTTAGGGATTTGTGATGTCATGAAATGGTTAAAAATTGAATATCAACCTAAATATGGCATGATATACTCAAAAATGAAGATATGAGCTGGATAAATATAAATCATGAAAAGGCCTAAGTCATTTTTTGAGAATATATCTCCTAAGTACTTGCCTTTTATTTAAGGACGAGATCTTTGAAAGGGAAAACATTGTCCTAGATAGCCTTTATTAGGTCATCCACGCGAAATGACTATATATGAATTGACATTTTAAACTAGAGTAATTTTAACTCCTAGTTAGATTTACCTCTTATGGTATAATTGAACATATACTCAACCTAATTGTTAACTAGACCTTTTCACGGGAGCGACGCACCTGTTGTTTTAGAGGTGTGTTTGTTCGTCCCATAGAACATATATTGATCACACGTGTCAGTCTCAACCATCGAGAGAGAAGAGTTTATGTATTTGTAAGAGGTTGAAGAAGTGAATAGAGTGTTGAGAGTTATTCTCCCTTATCTCTGTTCTCCGCATTGTTGAGTGTGAGTGATCCTGAGTCTGCTAGCAATCTCTAACGCACTACATGAATTACTCTATGATCAGATAGACTTTCTAGCACATTACAGTTCTTTGTTGTGTATCCGTAAAACATGCTCTAAAGAACTGTCTTAAAGTCCTCTTATTCGTCTGTTGCGAATACTTTCTTTTCGGCACTCGAATAACGTCTACATTTGGTACAGTCACTAGATTAACGCACAAAGCCACTTCACTCGAAATAAATCATAAATTGTACCAAATACATAACTTTCTAACATTTTCCTCTGTGGGTTCGATATTATTTACTACAAAATCTATATTAACCTTGTTGGTATAGCACGACATATACCAATTTTTGGCGCCGTTGCCGGGGATAGCTGAGGAATGTCATAAGAAAACTGACACATCCATCTCCATTTCTAGTGTATGTCAGATAGAGAATCTCGATTAGAACAATACCGTAAGCTTAGAGAGGAATTTTTACGAAGACAGAGTCACGAGTGCGAGTCGAAGAAATCTCGACGAGATCACTGCCCAGTTACTTGAACTCCTAATTAGCTTTGGTATGGAGGGTCCTGCTATATGTTTCACTTCTATCTCAGAAATTAAATACGATTCTTTTAAAGGGGCTACTTCAGATGATGCAGATAGCTATGTCTGGCAATTTGAGTCAATCACTAATGCAAATAACAAAGGAATTAACGTAGACAAACTGCAAATCTTTCTTGGTCTGCTAAGAAAGCAGGCACGCATATGATACAATCAAGTTGAACCAGGCCGTGTAGGAACCTGGTTACCATTGAAAGATGAGTTTTCGAACCAGTCTAGAGAAATTGATTATAAATCTAGAATTCTTGGACGTCTGAACAATGTTCAAAAGAAGACTAAAGAATCTCTTCTAAAATATACATGAAAGCTTAAGAATTTTATAGGAAAACTAACCGGTGTATATCCCATTGATATGCAGATTGAATGATTTTTGGTTGGGTTACCACCAAAGATTGATCGATATTGCAGATAAGGGGATATGACTTCCTTAGCAGCAGTTATAGCTAGTGCTGAAAACTTCGAGACCTCGAAACTAGCATGAACGACGCTCAACTAAAATATCTCATAAGTCTAAAACTAATTCTAGTGATAGCGAAGATGATTCAAATTCTGACTCAAGTACCAATTCTTGAAGCTCAGAGTCTGAAAGCAGTGATTCATCAGAATCAAAAGCGGATAAAGGAGATCAAAGAAGTAAACGACGATCCAAGCGCAAGGATGACACCAAAACCATCGCGGATAAGTCGTCAACTTCTATAGTCGAAAAGCTTTGGAAGAGTAATATGGCTGATCTTAATAAAAAGTTTAATGATTTGAAAGTGCAGATCTCTGAAGTTGCAGACAAAAGACCAAAAGCTTCCTCTTTTAACTCAAGAATGTGGTGTACAAAATGTGGAACTTCTGGACATACTAAGAAAGACTGCACCACTGTGAATGTAAAGTATATTGACGATCCTGCCCAGAAAGTAATTTTTATTTTTCAAAATGATGCGACTACTAATTATGTTCAGGGTACTACAACATCAGCCCAGTAGGATAGACCAAAGTTTGCACCAAGAAGACACAATCCTCCTGAATTTGTTGCACCACCGATGAAGTCACAAATCGGGACTAAACCAGTGTCGGGCAACTATTACAACTGTGGAGAGTCAGGACATTTTTCACTTGACTGTCTTCAACCATGAAAGCCAATAGGTTATGTACCGTTATGTTCGAACTATAGGGAGCTTGGCCACAAGTATCCTGACTGCCCTCAGTCGCAGAAGCCACAACCTAACTACCAGTATGTAGCAACACCAGCTGCTGCAGACTTGAAAGCAAAAGCTTTGACTGATGTTGTTGTGTAGAGGATTGATATTATTGAAGGAAAATTGGCGAAGACAGAAGACCAATCTTGGCCAAATGACGTAGAGAAGATATTCAAAGTCACAACAAGAAGCAAAGGTTCCTCGAAACTCGAACAGAAATCTTCAATGAAGCACAAAAAATCTTCGAAGAAGAAATCTTCTAGCAAGTCAACGAATAAACACCAAAGAAGATCTTAAAGACGACCCCGACTATAACTGCAATGCTGCAAAATTATTCGCAAAAGATATCTCAACAGAAGCGAAAAAAATTATCAACACTGAACTTCAGTCAGCTGCTGCAGAGAAGGTGGTCACGTTTGAGGAAGAGGACGATGAAATACCAAAGACTAAATTGTCTAGTGATGTTATTGACAAGCCAATCTTGAAATCAAAGATGAAGGATTATGATATAGTGACTGATATTGGATCTCTTCATTCGAACATCACTTTTGAGCAATTGTTAGCAGATAACACTTATTACTGTAAGTAATTGAAAGGTCTTTTTGCCCCTTAAAAGAAGAAAAATGTTTCTTTGCCAGATGTTGGTGTATTGTCTATTGATTTAGGAGATCTTGGCGCACCAAAAATTGATGTTATCATTGCGAGATGTTTGATTGAAAAAGTGTCGATAGACTCTGGTTCCAGCGTGAACATAATAACAGGAGATTGTTGGAGGGTTTGCGGATCCCAAGGCAACCCTAACCCTAGTTAATAAGTGAGAGAGATTTGGCACCCTGCGTGTGTAAGTCCAACCCGATCATCACATAGTTATTTGATTAGTTACAAGTCAATAAAAGGACTTTAGGCTTTTTAGCAGGACTTTTAATGTTGTAGGGCCTAAATGTCAAGTTAGTGAATAAAGTTGGGTTTCCCTCCAATTTGGATGGTTCCCACTCTTTTTTTAATTTGAATAATTAAGGAGGCAAAAATGGACCAATAGGATTCAAAGGCCAGAGTCCTCCTCTCTACTATAAAAAGAGACCAACTCTAGTTCCTACACGTGTTCATTTTCTCATTTCATTAAAGCAGATTGGTTCTCTTTTGAAATGGATGGATTGATGAATGTCCTTGCTCTCTATCACTTTTCCTCCTCTCTCATGCTTTCTTTGGATTTTGCTACTTGTTGGATCTGATTGTTATTGGAATTGCATGTTGTTATACTTTTTATGAGAGATAAAGGGAGAGAGAGAAAGAGTAAGCTATCTTGTTGTGGATCGTAGTGTTAATGGATTGTAGTGTTAATGCTTAGGGTTAATGGATGTTAGAGTTAGATTTGGATCTTCCATTCATGCTGAAATCTAAACTATACTATCGCTCTTATGGGAACGAATCTATGCGTGACAACTAACTTCATCTTCTTGATGCTAGATTGATTAGATCTTGGGTTGAGGATAGGAAAAGAAAGAAACCCACTACAATTTTGGCGCCGTCTACGCCAATTTTTCAGTTTGCAACATATTTGTTGGATGGTTAGCTTGCATTAGGCATCTTGTCGTTGCATGAATAGTGTTAGATTTGCATTTAGGGTTAGTTTGGGAGTGATTTTGTTTGATTTGAGTGAATTTGCTTGTTTGAAATCTAATCTGATTGTAGAAAAAGAGAAGCTATTCAGATCACCAATCTTAAGATCCATTTGGATCTGAGATATCAGAAAAAACAACAAAAATCGATCAAATCTGTCAGATTTTGGTCAAAAAGAGGCAAAAATCGTCATCAGAGCTGATAACTTTTTTCTCTCTTTTATAAAACCTTTGTCGAGTTGCAGACACCTTCGGTTTTGATTACAGAACCTTCAGTTTGAAGGGCGAACAATCCTTCCCAGCAGATATCCAGAAACAACAGAAAAATTGTCAAAAAACACCAAAAAATCATCAAAACCCTAAAAATATAAAAAAAGAACCTTCGTCCGATTCACTGTGCATAGGTGTGATTCAGATCTATTTACTTCCAGGTCGACAAAGAATAATACCAAAAATAGAAGATTTTTCAGAACATCAGTTGTCATATTGCCATATTTTTGTCGAAAAAGTCACTTTTTTGCCAAAAAAGTCATTTGTTTACAAAAATACTAGTATTACTCTTGATCCTTCGTCGAAACCTTCACTAGAGTTCCAAAAAAATTCTATTTATAGTAAAATATTATTTTTGAGTTTGACAAAGATTCTTCTTGTCCAGATCATAGAAAATCTTGACTTTTACCCTCGCCAAACTACAGAAACTATATTTTTCTGTGTCAGAAACTTTCATCGGGTTTATCATATCTGTGTCAGTTCTTGCATTTGAGAGTTCGACGAAGGTTATTTTCCTAGAAATTGTCAGAAAAGTTGATCAAAGAGTTTTTTTCCAAAATAACATTGTTGAACCTTCGCCGAGCCAATCTTTACCTAGGTAACCTTCGCTAGTTCTATTTTTAGGTTCTGATTTTCTAGATCAAGTCTCTGTCAAAATTTGGATCACATCTGATACAATTTGATTTGGATTCTGAGGAATTTTTCAATTTTTAGAAGTATTGATTGATTGAATTTTGAAATCTTTTTCACAATATAGAAATCAGATTCTTGAAAAGTATAATAGATCTAGCAGATCTGATCTGAGATAGTTTTGATTGAAAAATCTAGATCCAATCTCATTGTCTGCTTGATTTGAATTTGTGAAGACGGCTGCTCCTAGAAGTGCTCCTCAAGAAGTCAATCCTATCATTATTAGAAGAGCACCCCGTTTGGATCTACCCAAATACAATGAGTTAACAGATCTAGTTAGATTTCTTCACATCTATGCTGAATCCTATGAAGTCTATGGTGAAATTTCCCCTCAAGATAAACTTAAGCTTTTTCCTATGGCCTTAACAAGCGCAGCACAAGATTGGTACTATAATCAAGATGAAACTGAGCGTACAGATTGGGAGGTTGTTAAAAGAGCCCTCATCATGTGGTTCAAACCTCGGAAGTTTATGGAAGACCCTTTCTTACTTTTAAGTAAACTTAAAATGGGAAAGTGAAAAATGGTTCGCGATTACATTGAACGAGTGAAACGCCTCAGATCTAAGTGCGAACCTGAGCTGATTAACGAAAATACCATGATTATGTGGTTTTTGTCAAGTCTACCTAAACGGATCAGACGTGAGCTGAAACACCATAATGAGTATGCACTCTTTTATAGATGACGCAATTTGATGAGAAGATCAAAACATTAGAAGATTTCCACAGAAAAGAAAACAAGGAATCTGAGAAGTTTGCGACGACTTTTCCTACCAGGGAAAATGTCTGGTGTTCTATTTGTATAGGAAATCACATAGTGAATGAGTGTCCTCAATTGAAAAAACGAATGGAAATCAGTGTATGCCATTTGTGTAATTCACCTGATCATGAGACTGCTTTTTGCAACTTCAATCCTCGAATAATTCAGCAACGGTATGCCCAAATGGGATATCGAAAATCACAGTATGGAGGAAATCCAACAGCTAGACCTCGACAATCTGCTCTTGGATACCTGAAACGTTTAGCCTTACTTTTTCCACCAAATCACTCCGCTCCTTCTGCCAATTTGATGGAACCAGAACCATACATAAGTGCTGAGCAATGGAACTATGGTAATAATCAAGAAGGTGGATCTTTAGAACAGTATGCTATTTATGTTGCCATGCAACAACAAGCATCTAGAAACTGGACTAGAGCACCACTTGGATGTTTTGCATGCGGAGAAAATCATAGAGTTGCAGAATGTCCGAATAAAAAAAAAATTGTACCATTTCGGACGAACTCGAGTTTCTACACATATTCATTTCCTCATTTCAATAAAGCAGATTGGTTCTCTTCTGAAATGGATTGATGAATGTCCTTGCTCTCTACTACTTTTTCTCCATTTCTCATGCTTTCTTTGGATTTTGCTAGTTGTTGGATCTGATTGTTATTGGGATTGCATGTTGTTATAATTTTTATGAGAGAGAAAGAGTAAGCTATCTTGTTGTGGATCGTAGTGTTAATGCTTAGGGCTAATGGATGTTAGAGTTAGATTTGGATCTTCCATTCATGCTGAAATCTGACCTATATTATCGCTCTCATGGGAACGAATCTATGCATGACAACTAACTTGATCTCCTTGATGTGAGATTGATTAGATCTTGGGTTGAGGATAGGCAAGGAAAGAAATCCACTACAAAGACACAGCTCATGCTTTGGAGCTAACTTCAACTGACACAGTGAAATATCAAGTTAGCTGATTCGACGCGCCGAAAACTTGTTGGAGAATTGAAGGATGTTACTGTTTACATTCAAGCCGAGCCTTTCACAATGAATTTCATAGTTATCAAACCACTTGGTTTGTCATTTTATTATGTGCTAATTGGACTACCCTAGCTTTATCAATCAAACGCAAGTGTTCATTGGAAATCCAGAGAGTTGAGATTTCAGACTAGTGAGACCAATAATCGAGGTAAGCCAGCAGAACAAATAATCACATGGAGTCGTGACAGCTTAATATGAAGGTGAAACTCCTTTGTCTGACACCAGTTTTACCTCAGAAGATTCTTCTTATGCCTTAAATTTTTTTTCCAATACATCTGACATCGAAGTGCAATATTTCGAATGCTATGAAAATATTGACGAAGAAGAATTCTTCGATGCCTGCAACGCTAAAGCGGATGTTTTGAATGAAGAAATTAAAGTTGTAGACATGAACTCTAAAGAGTCTGATGATGATTCGAGTGACGAATCTGAACACGAATTTGGTAATAAGAACCAGGCTGACGACAAGAATATATCTATGGACAACCATGCGCAAAACACATGGCCATACCAAGGCCAGTATGATAGAAGGTATCATTATACCAGATTCTACAGAACTAATTGAACTTGCACCTGGCGGATTTGTGCATATTTCAAAGTCACTTGGAGAATCAGAATTAGCGAAATTTACAGAATTGTTGAAGGAGTACCAAGATGTATTTGCTTGGTCGCTCGACGATTTGAAAGGTATACCTGCACAATTCGAAGAGTACCATATTGATCTTAAAGAAGATGTTGTACATGTTCGACAGAGACAGTATCGTCTCAATCCAAAGTACTCTCTTAAAGTTAAAGACGAACTCAACAAGCACCTTTTTTGCTTTCCTGTGCTCACTATCTTTGCAATCAAACAATCTCTTACAACCTATTGCAATCTGTGGAGCTGTCGTCAATTGTTTGACACAATGGCTTTTGGATCGAGCTCTTCTATCACCTGGAAAGCATGCACAGGAATCCGTCTGACATCAATCCAGTCCTTTTTAGATCAATGCAGGTTGGGAAATTTGAAAGTGGATCCTTTAGTCATTTTGTCTGAAGTCAGTACTGAGTTCGTGAACTCCATCCACGCAGTACCTGAGGTGGATCTCAAAGTACATGTTTCTGAAGAAATGTTCTGCACAGCTTTGGGATTACCATTGGATGGCAAAATTGTTTCTACAAACAGAGATTCAGCAGATGAGGCCACCCATTTCCTGAGCAACTACTTCGTACCCACAAAGGGGTATAAAATCTCAATGATAAAGGATACCACCTTCAAGATGTTTTGTAAATACGCGAATCAAGTTCTAATTTTGATAGATACGGATGCAATTGCAGTGCAAAATTTTGGGTATTTGTTGGACGCGCTAGCCAACAATCCGTATGCTTTGGTATTATTGCATACAAGGCTTTTTGAGGTGGGTCCAACACCAAAAAAAATTTGGAGTAGGAGCGCATGTTTCGTGATTATGTGACCATTTTGGAGTCCTAAGCGATCAAGAAAAAACCATGCCGATGGGAAGGCTATTGCCTCCAAGACTTATCGACCTCTCCAACCTCCTGATCATTCCTACCACAGCCACTACAGCAGCCGTTGCACCAGCAATCAAAGTGGCAGCTACAACTGCTATGGACATTGATGTTGTAGCATCCCGGATGGATGTAGTTGCTACTACCACCGCTATGGATACAGATGGAGCTATTGTTGCGGACTCATCCGGAAAGCCTCTTCTTCAACCTCATAGAAGTAGAAGAAGAGTTCAAGCGCCTCGGATGAAGATGCAACTCAGTCCGACAGTTCAGAGAGGGCTCAAGCAGTGACAGCAGCTGACACTGGGGCAACGGACGACCAAGATGATAAACCTGACAACCAACTCCAATGGTTCTGCTCCATGATAGAGCAAGCTAGGAATTTGTTGGCTGATATTTATGAACTTGATTGCTACAATCAGAAGAACATTTTGGACTTGATAGAAGCAGAGTGGAAGTATCAAGTCTCTCTTAAGGAGTCTTACAAGAAGATCGATTCACTCGAATCAAATAATAGCCAACTGATTGAACAAAATCGTTCCCTCGACACACAGCTTCAGACTACAATCAACGAAGCTGATTCTTTGAAGAAAGTCAATAAGACGATTGAGGCCAAGTCTGTAATTTATCAGACTAATATTGATTATTTGAAACAACAATTGTTGGATGCAAATAAACACAATGTCACTCTGTAGAAACATTTACAAGAGGAGCGAGCAACACAAATAAAGACAGAAGTTGTGCTTGCTCTATGTAGCAATGCAGACTCTATCACAATAGACCTCTCAAAACTGAACCAGCTCCAAGGCCAGATGCTAAAAAATTTTTGAGTCTAGTTCCTGCAACCGCTCGAAGATGCGAAGGCACTTGTCGAGGAAGAGTTGGCTGAGTTGAAGGAGTTATCTTTGGAAGCCAACCAAACTTCAAGCTGACGTAGCAATTTCAAGCCGTGCCTGCCTGCTCAGGAGTTGCTGACAATCCAGAGTTCGTCTCTCTGTTGACACCTTAATCATCCAAAGTTAGTACTGTTGTACTACTCTGATAACATCTCACCTGTAGAACACATTTCATTCAATTTAATAGAGGCAAGACTGTTGTTTTGGAATTATTAACACTACACACCCCAACACAAGTAATACTGGTTACTTTCTAATGTCTGTTGACAACCAGATTAATGCACAAAGCCACTTCACTCAGAATAAATCATAAATTGTACCAAATACAAAACTTTCTAACGTCGTCCTTTGTGGATTCGACATTATTTACTACAAAATCTATATTAACCTTGTTGGTATAGCACGACAGGATTTGAGATAGATGATCTACTAAAAAATGTTGAGCTCCCTTTCGAACCACAATCCTACACTCAGATTCTCACAGTAATAGAATCCATCGGGTGATATGACTAGTTGTGCAAGTCTTGTTGATGAGATATAGGAGTGCTTGATGATCAGTGAAGAAGACAAAAACTTTTTTCAGAAGATAATGGTGAACCTTATGAACCATAGATACCATTGCCAAAGCTTCACGCTTGGTAGTGGTATAATTGACTTCAGCAGGTATCAATTGTCTACTGAGAAATCGGATTGGGTAATCTTTTTTGAATTCTCCCGATTGGGTGAGCATTACTCCAATGGCATACTTGGATGCATTGCTATGCACATGGAATTCTTTGGAATAATCAGGACCCCAGAGGATAGGTGTGTTTGGCGATTCTGCCATGGGACAAAATCAGAACCTTTTATCACAACCACTATCTACAGATTCTTCTCACACCCACTGGCTCTCTCATTGTTGTAGTATAGTGGTCAAGCCCAGCACACAGATCAGAACTAGAATCGAACCCAAAGAAGCTTGCAAAAATATCCTCGCAAAGATCTTCAAGAGTCATCCAGAAACCAAACTACTGCAAACACAAGCATGCAACCCATCCCAAGATTCATCAAGAGACACATTCAAACAGTGATTCCAGCAGAAGACAAGAAACAAAGAACACATCCAATGCTTCAAGATCAAAAGAAAAAAACTAAAGATGCTAAACATTCAATATTGTATCCATTAGTTTGAAATAGAACTATTTACATTATGCACATTGGATATACAAAATGGAATCTGAATTAATGGAGAGAATGAAATGAAAACAAGTGGACCCATCATCGATCTTAATCTCTAACCCTTAAAACAACAAAACATCATCCATCATGCTAAATCAACTACCTACATTAACCACCGAGAGAGAGAGAGAGAGAGAGAGAGAGAGAGAGAGAGAGAGAGAGAGAGAGAGAGAGAGAGAGAGAGAGAGAGAGAGAGAGAGAGAGAGAGAGAGAGAGAGAGAGAGAGAGAAATTGAAGTTTACTCTTAAATGTTGGACTTTTTATGAGTTGGACTTCAAAAACACGTTTTCCTTCGAAGTCATCATAGGCATGCTTTTTACGATGGAGTATACAATGGCACAAACATTGAGAGGAGCACAGAAGGTGAGGAGCATGGGTACGTGCATGGGTGACAAGATGATGAAGAGATCGACATTCGACGTTGTACCACGGAAGGTGTATAGGACGGGGTGTTGAAGAATGTGTGGATTTGCTTTTATGGAGCTTAGGAGGAAAGGCTAGAAAGGTGGCAGTGTGAAGAGAGGTGGTAAGGAAAGCAGATTGTGATTTAGCTGTACTGTCATGGTGGGGAAAACAGTGGAGCAATGAGCCCAGAGATTCCTAGTAGACGGGCATGTATTGAGGGCTAAATGTGTGTGTGTGTGTGTGTGTGTGTGTGTGTGTGTGTGTGTGTGTGTGTGTGTGTGTGTGTGTGTGTGTGAGAGAGAGAGAGAGAGAGGGGGGGGGGGGGGGGAGAGAAAATTGAAGTTTGAAGTTTACTCTTAAATGTTGGACTTTTTATGAGTTACTACATTTTTATGAATTGTGTAATGTTCAAATTGGAAGCTAGATTGTTGAATGTTCATATTTGAATGTTTTGATTTCATACCTTTATATTTTCATTCCTTTTTGTTTCATGGTTCATCTATGATTTCATGTCACTTTCAGGTTATTATTTTAAAGTTCAAACCATAGTTGCACTGCGTTTCTGGATTTTGGTAGCGTTTCACAAAAACATGTTTTTTTCTTTTTGATTTTTTTTTGGGCAATATGGGTATCAGATGAAAGCTGTAATTAAGGGCATTACATCTGTATAGTTTGTCAAATGTTTCAGGTACATGATAGTCTAGTTCAGGTGCTTTAACTCCTAGATTTAAGCTTTAGAAATAATTAAAAAAAATTAGAATGTCCCAACGTGTTCACAATAGGATTCTCTCTCTCTCTCTCTCTCTCTCTCTCTCTCTCTCTCTCTCTCTCTCTCTCTCTCTCTCTCTCTCTCTCTCTCTCTCTCTCTCTCTCTCTCTCTCTCTCTCTCTCTCTCTCTCTCTCTCTCTCTCTCTCTCTCTCTCTCTCTCTCTCTCTCTCTCTCTCTCTCTCTCTCTCTCTCTCTTCAAACATAAACCATAAACAACCATACTGAATCATGGCACTGCTGTGAATAGGATCATCATATTATATAATATCGGGCCACATGGCACCAAAATGGGATACAATGATATTCGATGAACATAATGAAAACTATACACCTAAGACTCGTCGGAGTCATTATAGTCAAAATCCTTCGAGTCTGTGCTTGTTTGTTGACCCCAAGGGTCTATAGATAAATCGGAGGGAACCATATGTCGTGTTGTGGCCCTGGCTCTGTTGCGTGCTCTGGCTCTGCGTCCTCCCCCTGCCTCTACCTCTGCATCTCTCCCCTCCTCTAACCCCCCTCTCCATATCTGCAAGATCTCATCCCTCCTGTAACAGAAAAATTACAATAATCAATGCACCGTAGCATAAAAGAAACTCAACAAACTTGAGTGAGAAAAAACAAACTAGAGAATGAAGAGTCATGCTTGTCCTCGTCCAAAGCCGACGTCTAAATCGCCTCGCCGATGTGATCCATGATCTCGTAAATGAGACCGAGAGTGCACTCCTCACTTTCTACCAGGCGCAGCACAAAGAAAATGGGTCAAAGGACCCCCACAAGCTGTGAAAAACTCAGATCCAAAAGATGCTAAAGTTTCATAAAGATCTTGGCCATGGAAGTTATGCACATCTAGATTGAAAAAATGATAGAAATTGTGATGTTAAGCATACTAAACATCAACTAAACATCAAAATCTGATCATAAGCTTCCACAAACAGAAACTTGCTGTCCCTGTCCGTACTTCAGAGCCTACAACCTGCATTTCACACGTGTGAAGCCATAGCAACAAAGAAATCACAATTCTAGTGGCTAGAATGCAAGATATGAACAAAAAAGTGAGAGAGAAGAAGATGGATCTTCAAAGAGCATAACATTCATTCAATAGAATGAAAATGAGATATGTACATACTCGTGGAGATGGCTATTTATAGCAGCCATAGTGCCTCTTGGCCACTTGTCTTATGATAGGCTAAAATTGGGGTCCAATAGGATTCACCCATATACCTAGAAATTTGGTCAAATAGGAATGCACCAAATTATGAGCCAATAGAAGAGCTCCACACTCGACCTCCTCTAATTAATGTGACCTCAAAAGTAGTGTACACATACTTTGGGCCTCTACATACATGTATGAACCTATCTCTAACTTTTATTTGGCCATAGGCCTACAAAATCTCAAGTTAGGAAAATACTACTAGTTGACAATTTTTCACACTCCCTCTTCAACTAGTTTTAGCATAGATTTAGAAAGTACACCAAGACTTGTTCTATGCTTGAAAAATAAGTCCTTTCCCAATGCTTTGGTAAAGATATCAGCCACACATTCCTTTGATGGGACATGTTCAAGCTTGATCTCTTTTGCCAACACTTGTTCTCTCACAAAATGGTAAGCCACCTCGATATGTTTGCTCCTTGCATGGAAAACCGGATTGCTTGCTAGACTTTGGGCTGAAAGGTTGTCACAAAAGATGATTGGACTCTCTGAAAAATCCAGCAAATGAAGCTCCATAATCATCCTCTTGATCCACACCATCTCCTTTGTGCATGATGTCAAAGCTTTGTACTCGGCCTCACTAGAAGAAAGTGATATAGTTGCTTGTTTCTTCGACATCCATGAGATAGCTCCATCACCTATGAAAATAGCATGTGCATTTATGGATTTTCTATCCATAAGGTCTCCTGCAAAATCTGAATCTGAAAAACCAAATAAGTTAGGTGATGAGCCTCTATAAACAATGCCAAAATCTTTTGTTCCCGAGATGTATCTCAAGATCCTCTTTCCTAGTTTCCAATGTTCTATGCTAGGATCTTGCATGAATTGGCTTAATCTACCAACACAATAAGATAAATCAGGTCTTGTGATGGTTAGATATATAAGAGAACCTATTAGCTTCCTATAGAGAGTAATGTCCTCGAAGGATCTTTCATTACCTCTTATAGTTAGCTTTACATGTGATTCCATAGGTGTATCAATAGGATTTGCATCTACCATATGAAATCTATTGAGAATAGAAATAGCATACTTCTCTTGTGAAATAAAAGTGATTTGAGAAGTTCTAATTACTTCTATTCCTAAGATATAGCTCAAAAGACCAAGATCATGCACTTCAAATTCCTTTTTTAGTGCTTTCTTGATATCTTCTATATCTTCCTTGTTCCCTCCACTTAAAATAATGTCATCCACATAAATTAGAAGGATTGTAACATCATTAGCACTAATTCTAAAGTAAAGTGAATGATCATACTCACTCATAGTGAAGTTTTGAGAAAGTAGAAAAGAGTTAAGCCTAGCATACCAACTCCTTGGTGCTTGCTTAAGACCATACAAACTTTTTTGTAGAAAACACACATGATTAGGCTTGCTATGAGAAACATAGCTCTCGGGTTGCTCCATGTAGACTTCCTCTTCAAGATCACCATTCAAGAAAGCATTAGAAATGTCTAATTGCCAAAGATCCCATCCATAAAGAGTTGCAAGGGAAATGATTACTCTTATGCTCACCATCTTTGCCACGGGTGCAAAGGTTTCCTCATAGTCAATGCCATGCTCTTGAGCATAACCTTTAGCCACCAACCTTGCCTTCAACTTGTTGATAGATCCATCTTGATTTGTCTTTACCTTGAAGATCCATTTGCATCCAATTGCACTTTTGCCCTTTGGAAGCTCCACCAATCTCCATGTGTTGTTCTTCATAAGTGCTTCAAACTCAAGATCCATTGCTTGGATCCATTCCTCTTTTTGCCTTGCTTCATCTACACATGAAGGTACATCAAAAGAAGTTAGGAAAGCATAGTTGGATCCATCCACCACTTGCTTACCTTTGCCATCATAAGTGAGCCTTGAGGGTTTCACTTTATGCCTTGGAGTTCTCCTTGGAATTTGACTTGAAGAGGCTTCTTCAACATCCACATCCAATGTGTCATCAACTCCATTGTCATCAAGCACATTAGTTGCAACAACACCATCATCACTTGAAACAACTTTTGGAATGTTACTTTCATCAAAAATGACATCCCTACTTGTGAACACTTTCTTGATTGAAGGAACATAAATCCTATATGCTTTGCTTACTTCACTATAACCAACAAAAATGCCCTTTCTTGAAGATGGATCCTCCTTAGTTCTATCATCAAGAGTAATGTTGAAGTAGCAAATGCATCCAAAAGTTCTTAGAAACTTGACATTAGGCTTCGTACCAAACAAAGCTTCAAAAGGGGTTTTTCCTTCCAATACAACACTTGGCCATCTATTGCATAGGAAATTTGCACACAACAAAGCATCACTCCAAAAAGGTTTAGGAAGATTAGCATTCAATCTCATTGCCTTTGCACTCTCACACAAGGTTCTATTCTTCCTCTCGGCCACTCCATTTTGTTGTGGTGTTCTTGGACATGTGTACTCCCTCTTGATCCCATGCTCATCGCAAAAGGCTTTGAATTTGTTAGAAATGTATTCACCACCATTGTCGCTCCTCAAGCATTTGATTTTGGTTGTAAATTGAGTCTCAATAGCAACTTTGAACTTGACAAACACATCAAACACCTCATCCTTGCTCTTTAGTAGATAAACCCAACAAAATCTACTAAAATCATCAATGAAAGTTACATACATCTTAGCACCTCCATTGCTAATTGTAGTAACACCATGAATATCCGAATGCAAGAGAGAAAAAGGCATCTTAGATCTAGATATAGATCTAGTATATGGCAATCTATGTGATTTAGACAAAGCACATTCTTCACAAACATGATTCAAGCAAGTAAGAGACTTGGGAAGTCCCCTTACTACCTCCTTTTTGGCTATTACCTCCAAGGCCTTGTAGTTGAGATGTCCCATCCTTTTATGCCATACCTCTTGAATTGACATTTGTTCATTTGCCATGCATCCAACTTGGTTAGCAACAACACATGCATCAAGCTTGAACAATTTCCCTTGCCTTTTCCCTTTTGCAATGATACTACACCCCTTTTTGATCAAGCAAGCATCACCATCAAACTCAACTTTGAATCCTTTGTCAAGCATTTGGCTTACACTAAGTAAGTTCTTGGTAATGGATGGAATGAGCAAAACATCTTTCAATTCTATATTCCTATTTGTAGAAAGTGAAATAGGAATTGTGCCAATCCCCTTGATTGCACACTCACCATCATTTGCGGTATAGATTACCTTCCTATCACCATCAAATGCCATTAAAGATGAAAAATACTCTTTATGATATGTCATATGAGAAGTGGCTCCACTATCAATCCACCAAGGATCAATGTCTCCATGATTAGCCAACAAGCAAGATGACATAACAAAAGCATCATTTGAAAGAAGCTCATCCCCACCCTCATCAATAGTTAGATTGGTTTGCTTTTCCCCTTGATCCCTCTTTTTCTTAAAACAATCACTAGCAAAATGCCCTTTGACTCCACAATAGAAACATTTTAGCTTAGATCTATCCTTCTTTTTGCCAAAAGTAGAGTGCTCACCTTGGTCTTGCCCTTTAGACCAATTGCTTTTACCTTTGCCCTTGAACTTGCCTTTAGAGAACATTGCCTCCTCTTCTCCTCCTTGAGATGTAGAAGATGCTCCCACTCTTGCTTGCAACCTGAATTCTTCAGCCAACAAGACCTCTTGCAAGTCTCCAACACTTGGTAAACATTTTTGGATAGCATAACTTTGAACAAGATTAGCATGATCATCCAACAAGCCATTGAGAATCACTTGAACAAGCTCCTCATTATTTATGCCATCATTAATGCATGCTAACTCATCATTCAATGCTTTAACTCTCAAAACAAAAGCATGTCCATTCTCACTCTTCTTTTGCATACAAGAAAAGATTTGCCTTCTTAAAGTCAACACTCTAGAAGTAGACTTGGATTCATAAACCTTCTTCAAGGCTTCCCAAGCTTCACTAGATGATGTGCACTTACCAACCTCTTTGATAAGCTCATTTGTCACATTCATCTTGATCATGTGAAGGGCTTTCTTTGCCCTCTTGTCATACCTCAATTGTTCTTGAGGTGCCAAAGGTCTCTCCTCCACACCTACAACAATATCCATCAACTCATTCATCTCAAGCAAAGACTCCATCCTTACTTTCCAAGTAGAATAGTTGAGGGAGGTAAGCCTATCATTGCTTTCCAACATGTAGCCTCCATTTGTAGCCATGTTGCAATGATTGATCTCTGATCTTTGACCTGTTCCAATGCACTAAGCACTCTCTTGAATCAACAAATGAAACACAAGAAGAAATCACAAAGATTTGGAACCTAAAACCTTACTTTTTCTCTCTTTTCCTCACTTTTTCCTTAATTTTAGCCACTAGTTTTATGATTTCTTGATCAAACCAAGACCAAACCTCAATATACTTGCTTTTCCCTCACTCCTAAGATTGAAATACACTCTTGAATCATTCAGCAAACTGAAAATCAGAGGGTTACATCAATTTTGAAGTTTTTGACATGAAGAAGCAAGAAATTGAATCAAAAAACTATATGCTAGAAAGGAAAACTAATAGGATCTTGTTGGATCTTGCATCTCCCTCTTTCCAAAACAATTTTTGTCTCCTTATTCTGATAAGTACAGAGGGAATTCGCCCTACTTCAATTGAAATGCATACAAATGATGTTTTGATCACAAAGATCCAATTTCTACACATAAATCAACAAGATTTTTAGCTAGAAACTTGATTGGAATGCTACAAAAGCAAACTCGCCCACAAATCTCTTCTAAATCTGGCAAAACCTGCACATTTGGCCGCCTAATGCTCTGATACCATGTGAAAAACTCAGATCCAAAAGATGCTAAAGTTTCATAAAGATCTTGGCCATGGAAGTTATGCACATCTAGATTGAAAAAATGATAGAAATTGTGATGTTAAGCATACTAAACATCAACTAAACATCAAAATCTGATCATAAGCTTCCACAAACAGAAACTTGCTGTCCCTGTCCGTACTTCAGAGCCTACAACCTGCATTTCACACGTGTGAAGCCATAGCAACAAAGAAATCACAATTCTAGTGGCTAGAATGCAAGATATGAACAAAAAAGTGAGAGAGAAGAAGATGGATCTTCAAAGAGCATAACATTCATTCAATAGAATGAAAATGAGATATGTACATACTCGTGGAGATGGCTATTTATAGCAGCCATAGTGCCTCTTGGCCACTTGTCTTATGATAGGCTAAAATTGGGGTCCAATAGGATTCACCCATATACCTAGAAATTTGGTCAAATAGGAATGCACCAAATTATGAGCCAATAGAAGAGCTCCACACTCGACCTCCTCTAATTAATGTGACCTCAAAAGTAGTGTACACATACTTTGGGCCTCTACATACATGTATGAACCTATCTCTAACTTTTATTTGGCCATAGGCCTACAAAATCTCAAGTTAGGAAAATACTACTAGTTGACAATTTTTCACACAAGCTCCTCTGCATGTGTCCAGAACTCATCCCCAAACATAGTGGCCTGGAAAAATGTTGCATCTACGCGCATGGTGCAGAAACCATCTGCCGCAGTGTGTCCTTTACTGCTATCAATTGCTCTAGCACCAAGAAATAATACACAAAGTGAGTGGGTGATGGTTTCTTCAGGTCCAGTGACGAGAAGGTGCAGAATAGGGCCACTAGCACACGCTTCTTCCTGGTGACAAAAGTGACCACGCGCATGGTCGTAGAAGTGATCTGCAACACAGACATTCAGTAAAAAGTTTAGACAATAGTTGAGATGTGTTTAGTAGCACGGAGAAAGCGTTAAGGAAGATAGCATAGCGAATGGAAAAATTATACCTCTCTGATCCATGGAAGTGCACACAGGTCAAGTCTATGCAGTGTGCAGCACACGATGTCCACACAATGCTGGGGTGCTCCCTTGTCAGAATCTCTCCCATCTGCTTAGAATTTGTGGCGATGTCTATGATAACTTGAACCACGTGATCCACCCCAATGTCAGCAATAACTTGGCTGTGATGGATCCACCACCTCAAGTGGCATCCACGCCACGCAGGAAGACTGTGCCAAGCGGGCAAGAAACCAAGATATTGATGACGGATCCCTGACGAATGTCTGTCCATCCATCACTTAATATCGTACATCCATATCTGTCACAAAACACCCATTAGCCACATGCAAAAATTGCGCTACTAGCAAATGAAACACATGCAAAGAGTTTATGAAGACAAAGTTTTTATATCTCCCAAGTTGAGCGAATGGAACTCAGCTCCCGCGTGATGGTCTCCTCCTTCTGACGAAGCATCCTGCCTCGTAGTTCCTCTCGCCTAGAGGCCTCCACGTAGCATCCACTGTTGCAATCTGCGTGTAGAGCTCCCTAAACACCCAAGTGTCAACAAGAACAAAAGGAATGCCACACTCGTAAAAGAACTGACCAACAGGTCGAGTGCACTTGGCCTGTTGCTCCCTCTACCACCCGCATCAATCAGGAGTTTGTTGTACATATGGCGCTCATGGTCTAGCACGCCCAATGGATGGATGATCTGTGGGTGTGTATGATCATCTGGGAGGTGTGTCACTCTCTCTGGCAGGACCTCTCATAGAATGTGGTGCATCTGCTGTCGAGGAAGAGGAGGGACGAGAAGGACTCGTTGCCGCTAATCCAACATGCTCATCTGATGCTCGTGGCTCTGATCTAGGCCTTGCTGCTGCGGATGCAACTGGAGTGGCCTCGCCTAGACCATGCATTGCACCTAAACCATGCCCAAAACATGTTGTACCAGGCCCTGCACATGTACCTTGCCCTGCTCGTGATGTACTAGGCCATGTACCCAATAATAGGCCCTACCTACCTATGAGCCCAACCTGTGATCCTGTAGCTGCCCCTGCTACCTATCCATGTCCAGAACCCTATGATGGTCTCATTGGATGGGTGGATGTACCATCGGGCCCGTACATGTCCATCAACCTCTACACCTCCTCATCAAAAATCCTGGGACAATCGGATATGCCCAATGCCCGCCCATCTGGCCCTCTGAGCCGCAGTAAGTGAGCCCTAACCCTGGTGAGTGATCTTGTGAAGAGCCCACCACAATGCTAGCATCTCCATCTGTGGACTTCTGTGCCATGGTGTGTAGCCACATCCCCCTCTGTAAGATCAACCTCGACCCAAAGGCCTTGGCTCTGCACCGGCATCGTGTCAACACGAGATCAAACTTGCAAACAAAAATAAGCAAGCAAACGTTCAAGAGAAGAAATTACACTACATTGAACAACATTATCAGGCTAAAATAGAGCTCAAAACATCAAAGCATACATCACAATCATTCCAATTCATACTATCAAAGCAAGTGCCAAAAAACACATGGGATTAGGGTGTGGGATTGAATTATTTCAGTACGAGCGATAACGGGCGAATGTTGGTAGCGTGTGAGTCCGTGTAGGAGAAGAAATGCAGTGTAGGCCTGAACCACGCCCTAGGCAGTTGCTTACACGAGGCTCCATGCCTAAACCCTAAAACACATGGAATTAGGACATGGAAATTGAAATTTGTGATACAGACGAAGACGGGCAAAACGAAAGTCATAGAGTCTCTGCAGGCATGTGGAAATGCATTCTAGACTCAGATATCACCTCAATTGGATGCCTACAAGTCATTTTGTGAAAATGGCAAAAATACACATGCACTTAGAGTGTGGTGTTCAAATCTTGCTAGACTCGCCGTAACATCTGAAACTCACATTGTAGAAATTACCATGGGCATTAAGAAAGGTGGTCTAGAGCCAAACTTCGTTCGATTTGGTTGCCTATGGCTCAATGTCAACACTTGCAAAAAATCATGCCTACACTTACCAAAAATCAGAAATCGATGGTTTCGGTCCCCATGAAGCTCAAATCCCCCTAGCACCGTGTGCACCACCGTATCGCTGAGCAGATGCCTACCGACTATTGACACGCCCTCATCCGATTTCGATAGCCCACTTTATAAAAATTTGCCGCCTCCATGACTGGGCACGTTTCGAGCCGCAAGGAGGGGGTTAAAAAGAATATGTAATCTGTTTTTTTTCTAATCACGTTTCTGTGCCAAAAATGCATTTTTGAGAAACACGGTTTCATAAACACATTTCCCTAGAAGCGCGTTTCTGTGCAACTATGAAATTTCAAACCTCAAAAGTATACATAATATAGGTCATAGGTGTCATCTAACATTAAATACGTATCAGGTAAAGTTTAAACGGTTAGTCGTTATGTTATCGAATTTGAAATCTTTAGTGCTTAATATCGCTACATTATACTATGTTCTTGGCTTTTCTAAAAATTTGAGCTTATAAATCCTAAAACCGATTCTGAAAGGTCAAATAGGCTGATTCAACCGATTCCAAATAGGAAGGAAACTTTAGATTGTAGGCTTTCGCAATCCGAATAAGCTCATTTATGTGCATACGTTCTGATAGTCTGTTGGCAACGCTAGGACACATTGCCACAGTGTCAATGTTGATGATTATCTTCCAAAAACTTTATGACTTTCCATCTTGACAATCAAGGTTGCCCCTTACATGAACATTGCGGGCATTTTGCTCTTTCAACTGGCTCTCAATAAGTGTAGCAACAATAAAAGAAACTAGAGCATTCGATTTACTTGGATAGTAAAGGACGATTGCCCATGAATGAGCAGCTTTATGGTGATGTTCGACGTTGCTTTCTTTAAGAACGTATGATATTGCTCCAATTTGCTTTTGAGTTGGATTTTAGTTGAAGTATCTATTTGGAAGGATGCTTGACAAAAAGAGTGATGGAGGCATTGGTTCTTGATAAGGGGTTAAGGGAAGAGTAGTGTTGGGTTCATTGCTATGCAAAATAGGGTTTGAGGGAGAAATGGGAATGGTTGTAGGCAATCTGAAGGAGGAATGGAGATGCATTGCTATATTCGTAGCAGCCAATGTTTTATCGAAACACGTTTGGAACAAAGAAACGCATTTGAAATGCCCCATTCGAAATGGGCTCGTTTTGAAACGCGTTTCTTACGTTCAAAACGCTTGTTAAAAAAATGCAAATTGTTTTGATTGAGGAAAGTGACCATACACAGTTTCTCCTCTTAAAATTGCATTCTCATGAAATTGGATGGATCTACTTGGCACTAGTCTTTCTATGACATGTCTAAAATCCCAAAAACCCATAAAAACACATTTACAAAAAAAAAAACCCTAATTTTTTTCCCGTTTCGGACGTGACCCTCCCGTTTCATAGGCGTTTTGAAATGAGGTACGAAACGGACCCATGAAATATTGGTAGCAGCATAGAAGGTTTGTTGCTGCATGGGAGCAGCAACAACGTTGCATCGTTGCTCTTATAGAGAATTGTTGCTTTGGCCTACCTGCAATGGAGGCGGATGGAAACAAAGGGGGGTGGGCAGCGGGGCTAGCCTCCCCAGAGAGAGAGAGAGAGAGAGAGAGAGAGAGAGAGAGAGAGAGAGAGAGAGAGAGAGAGAGAGAGAGAGAGAGAGAGAGAGAGAGAGAGAGAGAGAGAGAGAGAGAGAGAGAGAGAGAGAGAGAGAGAGAGAGAGAGAGAGAGAGAGAGAGAGAGAGAGATAGAGAGAGAGAGAGAGAGAGAGAGAGAGAGAGAGAGAGAGAGAGAGAGAGAGAGAGAGAGAGAGAGAGAGAGAGAGAGAGAGAGAGAGAGAGAGAGAGAGAGAGAGAGAGAGAGAGAGAGAGAGAGAGAGAGAGAGAGAGAGAGAGAGAGAGAGAGAGAGAGAGAGAGAGAGAGAGAGAGATTAATGTGTTTTCCATGCCAAAAGGTGTATAAGATGAATAAGTACATGTCAAGAATGTGGGGCAATTAGGAGCGTATGAAAACGTCTCCAAAACTATAAATAAAAATACATGTATTATAGATCTAATTCATAGTTGCAGCGAATCGCGATTCGCTAGGTTCACGACTCGCTGCAAGAATCGTTCAAGAATTGTTTTAATAAAAAAACCAAAATATCGCGCTACTAGAGGAGGAGGCAAAAAAAAATTTGGTGAGCTATAGGCGTCCGAACTTCACATGTGGAGCAGGCATCTAGTTGGCGATACAGAGGTGGTGTGCACAATGCCAGGGGGATCTGAGCTTCCTAGAGAGCAAAACGATCAGTTTTTGATATTTGGTAAGTGTAGCCTTGATTTTTTGCAAGTGTTGACATTGGACTATAGGCAACCAAATCGAGCGTAGTTTGGATCTAGACCACCTTTCTTCATGCCCACAATGATTCCTACGACATCAGTTTCAGCCGTTACGGCACGCCTAGCGAGATTCGAACACCACATTCCAAATGCTTGTGTATTTTTGCCATTTTCACAATGACTTGTGGGCAACCAATTCAGGTGATGTCTGAGCCTAGAATGCATTTCCACATGCCTGCGAAGACTCCTGTGACCTCCGTTCCGCCCGTCTATGTCTGTATCACAAATTTCAACATGCCCTGATTCCATGTTTTTTTAGGGTTTAGGCGTGGAGCATCATGAAAGCATCTGCCAGGGGCATGGTTTAGGCCTACACTTCACTCCTTTACGCCTACACGGACCCCCACGCTAACGTCAACTGCCCGTTATCGCTCATCTAAAATAATTCTATCTCACACCCTAATCCATATGTTTTTTGGCACTTGCCATGATGTGTGAATTGGCATCATTGTGATGTATGCTCTGATATTTTGAGCTTTATTTGAGTCCGGTAATGTTGTTCCTAAGTGCAGCTCCGGATCGTCCCTTTCTTGGGTAGAGCGCCACAGGGGGTGCAACATGTGGGCTACGGCATCGATGGGTTGGTTATCCATCGAGCAGTGTAGGCGGTTGGTGTTTGTGAACACCAACAGCCGCCACCTGACACATAGACAAGATGGAGTAGACAGATGGGGGCCAGAGGGGTGGAGAGAAACAATGGTTGAGGTAGAGGTAGAGGTAGAGGCAGGGAGAGAGGGAGGATCCAGAGCTAGAGCACGCAACAGAGCCAGGGCCACACCACGACATATGGTTCCCTCCGGTTCTGATTCATCTGCAGACCCTTAGGATCTGCAGTCAGGCACAGATTCAGATGATTTTTCCTACCTTGACTCTAACGAGTCTTAGTTGTATAGTTCTCAGTACGTTCATAGAACATCATTGTACCCCATTTTGGTGCCATGTGGCCCGATATTATATATTATGGATCATCTATTCACAACAGTGTCATGATGCAGAACCGTTTTTTGTGGTTTTAGTTCGGTAAGTTCGGTTTTATGTTTTATGTTTGTAGAGAGAGAGAGAGAGAGAGAGAGAGAGAGAGAGAGAGAGAGAGAGAGAGAGAGAGAGAGAGAGAGAGAGAGAGAGAGAGAGAGAGAGAGAGAGAGAGAGAGAGAGAGAGAGAAATATGTTTGAAAATTGTTTCATTTAAGGTTTAGTATGGTTCAACATGATTCAGCATGGTTTTTGTTCAGTTTGTTGTGATCTGAGAGAGAGAGAGAGAGAGAGAGAGAGAGAGAGAGAGAGAATCCTATTATGAACACATTAGGGCATTCTCTATTTTTTGTTAATTTTCTATATTAAAAGGAGCTATAGCGTAAACTTGGAGTTATTGCACCTACACTGGACCATCTTGCACCCAAAACAGTCGACAAACTACACAGTAATAATGCTCTTAATCAGAGCTTTCATATGATACCCATATTGCCCCAAAAAAAAAGAAAAAAAATGATTCTAAATGATTCTGGTTTTTTTTTCCGAATCGCGATTCAGACCGCGATTTATGATAATAGTACATCTATGATCTAAGTATAGATACCAATGATAAAAAAAGGTGTGAATCATGAAGTATCTATAATCGCTGAGAGGTGCACTATCTTTGAACTCTATGGGAAGGTGTGTCATCATCACTCTCATCATCCTCTGAATCTGGATCTGGTCGTGGGCGTCGTCGGGAGGAAGGAAGTGATATGAGGCCTAGATATTTGGAGCACTGTGATGCGATGGATGGATATCTTGTCGTAGTAGAAGCGTCTCTCATACCATGAGTGCAACACGGCATGGATCGTCATAGGTAGCAAGTGTGCGTAAAGTAATTGTATATTTCTAAACAAACAATGGTATCTCCCACGAATCTCATAATAGGTTGGACTGATGAAGGTAAATTGCCCCTCCATCTCACCTTGCCTATGGAACATAAATGGCAGATCCTATCCTCTCGTGGGGTACTTTGAAACCGTCTAATTTCAACCTCAAGCTGGTGCGAAGAGACATTGTTACCATTTCATTCTATCTACCTAGGGGAAGGTGGATGGTGAACGCTTGTGCACAACTAGGATAGTGCTTGCATGAAGTGGGAGATGGCTTGGCTCTGGCAATGGTATGGAAAGTTGTCAAGGTTGGAGGTTGGATCTCGCTTGTCACAGGTCATGGGCCAAGCATCAAGGGTGGATCTAGATTGGATCCTACGGTGGAGTGGATTGTGTGACGTTCGGTTCTTTGTGGGTAACCGACGCCTGGCAGTTTGCAGCGAAAAGAGGTTGTAACAGACACGGCAATAACCCAATATAAACCCTCCCAAGCCTAGTAGAAGTTGTCGATCGCATACTAAATATAGGACCAGCAAAGAGTATTCCTAGGTAAGTATAAGATTAAGCCATATCCAACGGTTGACTGCCAAAAAGGAGTTCTTGTCTTAGCATAAAGCTTCTGCATGATATTGAAGGCCATCACTTTGTCTTCTCAACGTTAACACGTTGTGCAATTCTAAGCATTTGGGTTTGAACTTGACTTTCATATGATTTTGAATACTTATTTATGTTTGTACCTTTTTCAATTAGTAACTTTTACCTTGTCTATGAAATCACAAACAATTGAGATCTCACGAGCACTAGGTTGCATAATTGAAAGTGTAGCTTGAGTAATATGAGCAAGATGTGGAGTAGCAGACATAGAGCCTATATCCACCATGGAAAAGGGCTGTACCGATGAAGGATATGTTGATGTAGCTAACCGTTGCATGTAGTATGTTGCATATAGCGGCTCCAACCAATTGTTTTAAGCAATCAAGTAGTGCTAAGTGACTGCATGGAATCCTGTAGCATTTGCATACTAGCCTGCATCTGTTGCATTCTACCTTCAAAAAGGCCCATCCTAGCTAGAACTACATTCCTAGAAAGGCCCATCTCTCCCCTCCCTTGGTTTCTACCCTTTGATTATGTCAAAAACAAGTGCTTTCTTAGTGTTAATGGGTAACATGTACATTATAATTCGTGATTAATAGATAGTGAAATTTGAATTTTGATGTGCAACTCCTGAGTCTTGTTACCTAACAATACCTGTCACTTGTGATTTAGGGTTCTTGATCCATTTGTAATGTTACAAGGTTATAGATGATGTACATTGATTCCTGAGTACTTGCATAGGCCATGGCAATCATAATAGCATGTGTGCTTTCATTGGCTTATGGACCTAAATTATTGTAACTCTACCGCTCTATAACAATTATCTTTAAAGGAAGAAAATGCTACATGCATATGTCAATGAAAACTTGATCCATCTGTTGCCCGCAGTTTTAACTATGATCTATCTGCTATCATTTGTGACATTAGCTAGTAACTACCAACTTCCATACATGAGTAGAAAGAATGACCGTTGTTACTCGTCACTCACATTAATATCACACCATACATATTACAATGTACAATGAAACACTAAAAAAAAAACCCTTACGGCTCTCTCTCTCTCTCTCTCTCTCTCTCTCTCTCTCTCTCTCTCTCTCTCTCTCTCTCTCTCTCTCTCTCTCTCTCTCTCTCTCTCTCTCTCTCTCTCTCTCTCTCTCTCTCTCTCTCTTTGTGGAAAATGTCAAAGAAAAATGGTTCAAACTGTTTTTCTTTTCTTTTTTTTAAATGTAAATTTTTTTGGCCGGTTCAGACCACGGCTTGACACAACTGTGATATCTTTATATGCTTTAGTACCATGTTATGAACACCATTAATAATACCAAAATGGATTGTAAAATAATGGACATTTAGTTAAAACCTTAAAAACCCGTTCCGATTTGGGCTGCAACGTATTGTACGTTCTGTACAGTGCGTTTCAGAACGTACTGGGTCAGAACATTTTTTTAAAATTAAAAAAAACAGATATCAAAGTGACACCTGTTAGAAGTCACTATTTGTCCTATTTGTCCTTTAATGGAGATTCTTCTGTTGATTCTCTGACTGCAAAGTCAGGTACAAAAAGGTACACCTTGACTGTCAGGGGTCATCAGAGTTTATTTTCTCCCTGGGTGGAATCTTCTCCAGAGATAGTATGGCAAGTACAGAGCTTTCTCCAGGCTTGGATTGCATGACTTCATGGGGTTCATGCCATATTTAATGAAGTTGGGGCAATGTATATGGTTTTGAGGACCCACGGAGCATTTTTAACTTTTGGTCCTTCTTTGTATAGAGATTTGTCTCCATTGATATCCTACTTTGCTTCCACTTCTATGCATAATTTGTGATTGTTCATAGAACATTAATCAGTTAATTCATTGTGAATGTTTTCGCTTCTAGTTCACCTTGCATTCCGACATGGTATCAGACCAGGTTCATAAGCTGCATGATTACGCCTTCTGCTCCTACGCTGCTTCCTCTCTCTCTCTCTCTCTCTCTCTCTCTCTCTCTCTCTCTCTCTCTCTCTCTCTCTCTCTCTCTCTCTCTCTCTCTCTCTCTCTCTCTCTCTCTCTCTCTCTCTCTCTCTCTCTCTCTCTCTCTAGCTCTTCTTCATGTTATTTATACTTTTGTACAAGGACTTAACCGTAGGTAAACCGAGTGGTCACCACCTGGGTTAATGTGGGGTTAAGTTGGTGCGATGTGTTTTGAATTTTAATTTGTCTCAACAATATTTGATCATATGTTTATGTTCACTGACTAGGTTAAGTGCACCAAATAACTCTAGTAACCAGGAATAGACAGTACATTCATACAAGGTTAATCGTGCACATATGTGAATAATCTCACTATGACCCAATACATAAACACATTCTTATTTGGCAGATTCTCCCAAAATTCACATATGTTACTTGCATATCTCACTGAGAATCTTGTAACTCAGCTACAAAAAAATTTCTATTTCTCATGAGTAAATAGCATATTCGAGAAATCTCTAAGATGAATAACATATTCACTCTCATCAGTTTTCCAACCCAATTTACCTCCCATAACAAAATTTCTTCCACTCAATCAACCCCTCCCTAATCCTAGTACTCAAACTAAGATTAGGTTGATCTGATACAAACATCTCAGACTTAATATTCCGATCAAACTTACTCCTACTCCAATTAAAATGGAATTAGTAACTTTTGGCCTTTCAGTCTTCTACTTATAGATAATGATTCAAATTTCAAGCCAGATCTAGTTCCAAATTGTTCACACAATCCCTAGAGAATTTATCTTATTCAAAAAGTTCCAAGTAGATATTTTACTCCGAATCTATCCAAAATTACTTTCAAAAAATCTCGTTTCTATATCGTGACTGGTTCTCTTCCGAAACCTATACAACAATAGATCCTCAGATAGAATTTTATCCCATCACTTCACCCCTCCTTTTAAAGAAATTACCAATTTCTATGAAAGCTAACTGGAAAGATGATATATGAAAACATCTAATTCCACAAAAAGTCAATAATGAGTGCATTCCACAAAAGGATTTTGAAAGGATCGCCAAGTGAAGATCTGACTAGATCCTGTTGCATGCAACCAAAAGGACACATGTGGAGCAAAACCACCCAACCAACAAGAAATGACTAGTCAATACCCTAACCACACAACCAAGCCATGGTGTTGAATACAAGAGAGGAGAGGATCATGGCTTCATAAATCAGATAATCCAATAGGGAGATGGGCGAGTTTTCATAGTATATATAATCTCCTTCGAGGAGATAATATTCCTCTTAAGATCCCATGCAACCCAAATATAAGCTATTGACCTCCTATTCTTGCATTATAGTAGTCAACACCATTGTTTACAGATCTCCTGCTCCAGAGGATCTGTTGGCTAATTTTTTGCTTCTTCAGAACTATTTCTGTCTGTTACCAAGCTTCATGGCATTCATTGGATGTGTTCTTGATATTACAATGCCCAAACCAGGCAGAATGTACAGATTGATGTTGTAGTATAATGTCCTGTCTGTCAGAGGACATTCAAAGTCGATCTCTCTTGAAAACACTCACATTCAAACAGATCAGATGCTAGCCATGAACATTCATTTACAGATCAGCATGCACCCCAAATGAACATTCAATAGTTTCTACAGCTACCTACTCTAAAAACGAACTGAAATCAGATCCTAAGCACTGCTATACTTGTATAAATTGACAAAACAAGAAACAAAAACTAATCTACAACATTTTAGAGGTCGAAGAATCAAGAAACCAACCAGTCTTTTGATTCTTGGACATCCCAACAACATCAAGGACTAGAGTGTTGGAGGATATGCAAGATTTATGCCACATTTCTAGCCTATTTAGTTTACTTGAATGCTGATTCCTACATTAATCCACAAACAAGAAATGAAAACTAATCCACAACTAAAAAAGCAAGAAAACTAATTCACTCTAAGTCCACAACCACACACAATTTGAATGGAAGGCATAATCATAGGGGCATCACTCAAGAAAACCATCATGATCAAGGAGCTTAGTGTAGTATCAAACTCATGGGAAATCTTCTTATTAAGCATGGAGTAGTTACAATGCAACAAGCTCCTCTTCACAAAGAGGGTGTCTCTTAAATTAGCAAGAGAGCTCCTTAGGTGGCATCCTAGTGGAATTTCCACAATTTATAAATTACAAGTGGAATTATGCTCTCCACTAGAGGTCACCATCAAAAGGTGGATCACTCTACTTTCTTTAAGAGGGGTCTACTTGCATTTATTACATTTTCCTAGAAAGACAAGTTTCTTTATGGTCATTCCATCTTCCGGGATTCACCATGAGGCTTACACAGTTCTGGCTTGTCATTACTAACTAGTGGAGAGATTTTTCCAAGAACTATTCGATTTTTCCAAGAAAAATTATTGTATTCAAGAATATTATCTCAACCAGATCCTTAACTAGATTATGAGTTATCCAAATTTTGCAATCAATCAAATAATTAAAGACAAAAGTCATACCAAAACCATTTTAACACCCGGATATTTGTTAACTTTGTCATCCAATATGAGCTCACTGGGATACAGTCAATAACTTAGATACTATTTCTCCTCCAAAAAATATTCTATGCACACAACTTCCACTCATGAATCTCGATGATTCACAAATCATGTGTCTTATAAGCAATATAGATCAAAATAAACAGTCCCTGGTGAATTTTCTTCACACTGCTTATTCAATCAATTAACTTTTAAACAAGAGTAATCCAATTACTCAAGTCAATTGCAAATGATTCAGAAATCTCAAATGTGTAGGTGCCGAATTTGTAAATTCTAAAACTTATTCCAGAATAACACCACATTTAGATCCTCTTATAAACCATCACTAAGTTAATGAATTACCCTTTCCACAAAAAGAGTCATTAACCTACAAGTAATTGTTCTGAACATTACTTGTTCATGTGTCTATGCGCATTGACTAGTTTAAGTATACGATATATTACATAGGAAACACATAGTAGATCCACAAGATTAGGATGTTCATAACCAAAATATCCTACTATGTTCCTATACATAAACATAGGCTATACTCTGGCAAGTTCATCCATAATCTGCATACACTACTCACATAACTCACTGAGAATCTTGCAACTCAGCTACAAAAGAACTCTATTTTTCATGAGTAAATAACATATTTGGACAATCTCTGAAGTGAATAATCCCACATCACAAGTTTTCCAACCATCATACTTTTACTAGCAAAATTCCTCCAACCAATCAACCAACATCAAATCTTAGTATTTAAACCAAGATTAGGCTGACTCATATAGACATCTTTGGACATAAGGTTAAGGTTAAAGCTTTATTCCCATCTGATCCAATCCATAACAAAATGGTACTTGGCAAACCCAATCAACGGAATCTTAATTTAAGCTAGCTTTCACATGATATGGCTTGGGGGCTCTAGATCCAGTTTTGATCTAGGTTTAATTGGGCGGTTTGGCTCCACAGTGTCTCCTATTGTGTTCTCCTATCCTCATCTTAGGGGTATTCCCTAGTGGTCTTTACAACAGTTCACTGAAGAGATTAAATAAGGTGTGGTATTACTGCTGATTAGTTTCAATAATAATTTCAGTTTAGAAATTTTAGAGTGATGGTATAGTATGATAATGTTGTTCCTCAGGTTTCAAAGACAGCCTTCGTCTGATCAAAGTGAGTCAACCAGCGTGAGTAAGCAGTAGGAAAGTGTAATCAAAAGCCATTATAATACTGGTTTGGCTGCATTTGCTTTTACGTCAATTTGGTGCACAAGCAATCAGGGGTTTAATATCTTTGCACAACACTATTTTCGTTGACTGCTGGTAGTTGTTCCTGCATATTTGAAGTCAACTTTTTGGGATTTTATTGTAATAGGTATAAGTCCAAATACCCAAGAGAATGTAACTCGTTTTAATGTTTGCATGTCATGATGTGCACTTGCATCTTAAAAACTTACAAGTGCTTCTGTTAGGTCATAGAATCTACTTTTAAGTTGTCTCTAAGCACATAGGTCATAGAATCTACTTTTAAGTTGTCTCTAAGCACATGTTCCTCTCTTTTTTGTTTCAATAGAATTCTTTCATTGAATGTCTACATCTACCTAAAAATTAGATGCTAAAGGAAAATGACAGAAGTAGAATTTGAGAGAGAGAGAGAGAGAGAGAGAGAGTGTGTGACTATGTTTTCCAATTTCAGTGTGTAGGAGTGGAAGTGGAGTCGTCGAGGCCCTCTACTGATTCAAAAATAAGAAGAGATGGTGGATCAGCACCTGCCAACCATTCTTCACTGGCAGCTTTACCCGTTCATCCATTATACGCATTAGGGAGCTTTAAGCATGCATTTGCATCAAATCATCTACGAGAAGCCAAAAGTCCTACCCAAGAAATTTCTTTCCCACACAAATCACAACACTCTCTCTCTCTCTCTCTCTCTCTCTCTCTCTCTCTCTCTCTCTCTCTCTCTAGCGCGGGCTAGTAAGAAAAACAGAATTAAAATAAAAATGGACGCATCCGACCTCGCGTCCGGGGGTCGGAAGCGGCCTTTTTGCGTCCGCGTCCGGCGTCCAGACCCGGACGCGTCCGACCCCCAGATACGCCCCTTTTGTTTAAAGCTATTTTACACAAAAATAATTAAAAAAACAAATTAAAAAAAAAAAAAAAAAACCGAGTCCAGACGCGGATGCGGGTCCCGGGCATCCACGTCCAGACGCATCCTGGAACTCGCTTCCGCGTCCAGTTCTCGCTACCTTATATATATATATATATATATATACCTCTTAGAAACCTATTCCGAACGTACTGTATGTTCCGGACTCTTTTTGATGATCTCTACGCTCCATTAAGATACTATAAGAGTATTCCAACTTCTCGCCAGGAACTCATTTAGAAAATTGCAAATATCAAATGTCAAGCATCCTCCCAAATAGATATTGCAACTAAAATCCAACTCAAAAGCAAAGTGGAGCAATAACTTAAAGAAAGCAATGCTGAACATCACCATAAAGCTACTCATTTATGGGCTATCCAAGTAAATCAAATGCTCTAGTTTCTTTCATTGTTGCTACACTTATTGTGAGCCAGTTGAAAGAGCAAAAGGCCCTCAATGTTCATGTAAGGGGCAACCCTGATTGTCAAGATGCTTTTGGAATTGTCATAAAGTTTTTGGAGATAATCATCAACATTGACACTGTGGCAATGTGTCCTAGCGTTGCCAACAGAGTATCAGAACGTATGCACATAAATGAGCTTATTCGGATTGCGAAAGCCTACAATCTAAAGTTTTCTTCCTATTTGGAATCAGTCGAATCAGCCTATTTGACCTTTCCAAATCAATTTTAGGATTTAAAAGCTCAAATTTTTAGAAAAGCCAAGAACATAGTATAATGTAGCGACATTAAGCACTAAAGATTCCAAATTCCATAACATAACGACTAACCGTTTAAACTTTACCTGATACGTGTTTAATGTTAGATGACACATGTGACCTATATTATGTATACTTTTAAGGTTTGAAATTTCATACTTGCATAGAAACGCATTTCTAGGTAAATGTGTCTATGAAATTGTGTTTCTCAAAAACGTGTTTTTGGCACAGAAATGTGATTAGAAAAAAAAAACAAATTACATATTTTTTTTAACCCCCTCCTTGCGGCCGGAAACGCGCCCAGTTGTGGAGGCGACAAATTTTTCTAAAGTGGGCTATCGGACTCGAAGATGAGGGCGTGTCAATAGTCGGCAGGCATCTGCTCAGCGATACGGTGGTGCACACGGTGCCAGGGGGATCTGAGCTTCGTGGCGACCGAAACCATCGATATTTGATTTTTGCTAAGTGTAGGCATGATTTTTTGCAAGTGTTGACATTGAGCTGTAGGCAACCAAATCAAACAAAGTTTGGCTCTAGACCACTTTCTTCATGCCCATGGTAATTTCTACAGCGTCAGTTTCAGACGTTACGGCGAGTCTAGCAAGATTTGAACACCACACTCTAAATGCATGTGTATTTTTGCTATTTTCACAAAATGACTTGTAGGCATCCAATTGAGGTGAAATCTGAGCCTAGAATGCATTTCCACATGCCTACAGAGACTCCTATGACCTTCATTTCGCTTGTCTTCGTTCGTATCACAAAGTTCAATTTCCATGCCCTAATTCCATGTGTTTTAGGGTTTAGGCATGGAGCCTTGAGCCAAGCAAAAGAGATGTGAGGTCCAACTCTACAATTGGACCGTGTGTTGTTCATAGCTACAAGTGATATCAACATCATCAACAAAGGAGAGCTAAAATTAGGGCTAGTTCCACTGGACATTTTTGAAATGAGGCATAACATGCAACAACCAAACAGGTCATTTTTAACGTAAAATCATGATAAAGCAATTTTCGGGACCTCGCAATTTCCTTTTGGAATCCGACAGATGTAAATTCAACAAGAAGTACGCATCAACATTTTGTCGATGGCAAATTTAGTTTATACGATGCATTTTGACGAATGTAGGTTTGAGAAGTCCACGTCGAATTTGTCATGTACAAAGTGAATGTCAAAAATAGATGTCCACGTCTAATTTGACGTGCCCGCCTTAAACGTCGGACTTCAATAGAATCCAACAATGTCAGATTTTGACATCTCCTATGGTTTTCCTATGGACAAAGAAGTTTTTAAATCCGTTGAAAATTTCCTATGAATGTTCAACATATTTCTTATTGGTTTTCAAAAGTGTTGGAATCCGACAAAACACACTAGTGTCAAAATCCAGCATTTATTGTGGATTTTTGACATGTCCCTTGGATGTTTGATAGATTTTTTAATTCAAAATCAAACTAATAATATTTGTGGCGGATTCTGACGTTGTATGCTAGGTTCATTTTTGCAATAGAGATCGGAGGGTAGTTTTTTGCTCATCAAGTAAATATGAATATCTCTCTCTCTCTCTCTCTCTCTCTCTCTCTCTCTCTCTCTCTCTCTCTCTCTCTCTCTCTCTCTCTCTCTCTCTCTCTCTCTCTCTCTCTCTCTCTCTCTCTCTCTCTCTCTCTCTCTCTCTCTCTCTCTCTCTCCTCACTTTATGGCTATTTTATGGGTCCAAAACCCTAAACTATAAACCCTAACCCCAAAATTGAAATCCTAAACAAACAAAGCAATACATATAACGACACTTCACAAAATAAAACAACACATTTATCATTAAATTTCAATTATGTAACAACATTTTAGAAAAAGCTTTTAAAAACATCTCTCATAATTTGAGCCCAAAAGCAACATCTCACATGTTAACAAAGTACATATTATGATTTAATTCCGATTATGTAACAAGAAGCTAAAAAATAGTATTTGTAACATTCAAGTACAAAAAAGCCCATAGTTATATTGTCCAAAAGGTTGTAGCAAAAATATTGTCCACAATTTTTCTTTTTTGCTTTTGCATGACAACCTATATTCTACAAGTTGAAAGAAAACACTCTGCCACACTTAAAGCGAGGGCCCTTCAAGCTATGTTTCGGACTCACAGTCACTGAGTTCCACATCTCCAACATCATCTTTGTTTGATTCATTGGCTTGTACATCGCTGCCTTCATCGTCATATTCATCATCTATGTCATACATGTCATAGTTGGCATCATGGATAATATTTTCCAGTCCTTAACATTGCTAGCAACACCTATGGGAGTGCATTATTCAGCCTAGATTTCATGTGGAAGAGTGACAAGATGTAGGCTCTCTCAAACAAATTAGTTGGAGTCAACATGACTCAATTTTTCACCTTCGATGCTCCATATTTAATATACTATGCTACCCAACTTTACACTATACCCACTAATACGCCCATCTCCATCTCTCCTCAACCTTCATACTTCACCTTTTTCACCCCTGACTTGGTTCGGGTAGCAATAAAAAAGCTGAAAACACACTGCACCAGGGACATTGAAGACCTTGAATCTGAGTTATTGATTCACGCCTCTGATACCCTTGCCCCTACCTTATCCACTCTCATTAACTAAGAGACAGTTGGACTGTGTACACACCTTTTGTACTTAGTGGGGTTTAGGGGTGAACCTCTCGAAGACCAAAGTTATGGTCTTCAATACCTCTCGGGCCTTCATGCAACGCCATGAGCTTTTTTATCTTGGATGGACAGTCCCTAGAGGTGGTCTCTTCATACACTTACCTGGGTGTGTTCTTCTTTGGTCCTAGCTTCAGTATGAGACAGGCGGCTACTTCTAGACTTGAGAAGGGCCACTCTTCCCTAGTCTAGTTGGAGAGATTCTGCTTTCGTAAGTCTATTCGAGATGCCCCGAGGAAGTGCAAACTGTTTGACACCATTGTCACCCCTTCAGCATTCTATGCGGCAGAGATATGGTGTACAAGACTATCATCTTCACACTGTTCCAGCATTTCACACTTACAGACCACCATGTTAGCTTGCATGCTCCAAGCAAAGCCCTCAGTTCCACATGAGATCATCCTTGCGGAGTTTTCCACCCCCTTTATTCCAGATTGAGGCAGCCTTCCAACTTATCACATACATCTAGAGAGCACAGACAGTTCCTGATACAGAGCATCAATATAAGCAAATTGCACTCATGTCCTCTCATCAACTTCAAACTCAGGGATACTGGCTATCATGGTTCTCTCAGGCATCACACATCCTCATGGAAGTATTTGGTATCACTATCACTGATCTCCCTTTAGGTACACACCAGTACATAAGATGTTTTTATATAGAGCATATCTCGACCGTACTTGGTGACACCAGCTAGGGGTTAAGCCTGTTGACTACTACCGAACTCACTTTATGGAGCAAGATGCCACTGGTCTTCTAGTTTTACCTCGCTATTTGTCCTCTAGAATTATGAGGACTCCGTTGTGTCGCACTTATGCTACGAGAGATGGTCTTGCTTCACTAGGATATGTACCAGTCAGCTCACCAGCCACATCCTAGCTCTGAGGCTCCCAGTACATCCTTCTTCACCAGGAGACGGACATGGTCTGATGACGATGATGATGACATACCACCGATATTAGAGATAGTGTATCACTCATAGTCATGCAACAGTTCACACTTCCTGCCTTGTTACGAGAGCACACAATTCTCACCCTCCTAGATGACATCAGCGACGGTCCATATTACCTCATGATACAGCCTGTATCACCTCTTTGTTCAGCAGCAGCACTATATGATATTACTCTACTCCTAGCAACTATTTTGCTCCCACTTATGGACAGTTGGCAATTTGTAGTTTGCAATCATATTACTTATTTCTCTTTTATGCATAATTTTTTCTTGGAGACGTTTATATACGCTCCCGTGGTTTTCACATACTTGACATGTACTCCTTTTGGTCTTATATGCCTTTTGGCATGGAAAAGACATTAATAAAGCTTCTCTCTCTCTCTCTCTCTCTCTCTCTCTCTCTCTCTCTCTCTCTCTCTCTCTCTCTCTCTCTCTCTCTCTCTCTCTCTCTCTCTCTCTCTCTCTCTCTCTCTCTCTCTCTCTCTCTCTCTCTCTCTCTCTCTCTCTCTCTCTCTCTCTCTCTCTCTCTCTCTCTCTCTCTCTCTCTCTCTCTCTCTCTCATGAATCGTATCTACTGTCGTGCCACCTCCACTTGTTATAAGCTATCTAAACTTTCAAAAATATATCCCTAAATGGCATACCCCTAAATGTTTTGATCTTTTTAGCGAGAATTTTTTTGGAAAGTTTCTTTTCCGTACGGTCGTGATTTACCCTTATCTCATCCAACGGTTGCTATGATTTGCTTTATACACAAGGCAGTATGATTCTTTCCGCGAAGTTTCATAGTAGGCTTCTTTTTAGCTATTTATACACAGTTACTCTTTGAGCTATCTCCACCTCCTCTCTACTCTCTTCTTCTTCTTCACTATGCTCTCAAGGTGTTCATGAATGCTTGGGACAGCTCCCAACTACTACAAATTGATCATGTTTTTCAGACACTCCTTTAGGTATGAATGCGAACTACATACAACATTCATCATTCTTTTGTTGGTTATGTATTTCAGATTTTGCAAAAACGAACTACCATCAATTCTGAGATGGGTAGCGCGGACTACTAGCACTGGAAAAGTGTTTTATATTGATCGTTATTAGCTACCAACACATGTGCTTGTGGAACTTGTTTAGCATAGTTGTATGCCTTGTAGAAGTGCGATTGAAGGACAACGTTGGGCACTTGTATTTGTAGAAATGGGATGGAAGGCCAACGCTGTGAGCGTTGATAATAGTGGCTTAAATGATGGCTTCACTCATAAATTATTGTGGAATGATAGATGCATTATTAAGCATGAATCTACTCGCTGAAAACCAGCGATGGTCACTTGCACTTGGTTTGGCAATATGCATGCATATTTGTATTGTTTATCAAGCACATTGATGTAGCATCATGCGGCTGATAGCCACACACCTTAATGGTTGTGCCACATACATACTACTACAACAATCCATTGCTAATATTGCTCCTATTGTTCACTGATACAGAGATGTACTCTTAGTAAATGTATTGGTTTATGCTCATCCTAAGTAAAGTAGGTCATAATACACAACGATTCAATCACGGACCTCTCTATCATTCTTTTTATATACTACTCTCATAAGCTATCAGTAAGCTGAATAATAGCTATAAACTTACAAAGTGGAATGTAACTCTGTCATGAAAAGTCTCTTGTAGTCTACACTACTGAGACAAAACGCTTACCGTTGGTTAGGATCAAAGCGTATACCGATCACGGGCACTACACCTCTACCTTATGCTTCCATAGAATAAACGAAGAAATTGATGTTTTCTATCATACCATGATAGATAGTATTGGCAATGGTTAATGACGTTCTACATATAAGCTTTCATCTATGCTAGCAAAGGATATCAGTACCTTGACAAATGGAAAACGTCATTAAAATGATGTTTTCTTCAATTCTGGGTTAATACTGTGCTATTAACTTAATGTGCTTATTGCTTACACGGTAGGTTTTAGACTGGTATCGATTTAATCCAAAACGCATAAATGTACTAGGTTTCTTGGCTTAAGTACTCTTGGAAAGCATGGATATGCTCAGGGGTCTTGACACCATTACACGACTTGTTCATGGGTCCACGGGTTAGTATGGCATGAATTTGCCCTAATAACGATGTACGTGTGTCCTTGCTCAACCCAAAAATCTTTTCGCGAATACAATTTGTACATGTTTAGCAAGCGTCCTCTCGTTAATTTGATATATATAAAAGATAATTACTTGATATGGACTAATGCCAAGTACACTGATCAACATGGCTTTCACTATGATACGGTAACAAGATGGCTTAGCTTATCGCTAAAATTCCATAAGTGAATGGGAAGATCAGACTAAGAATTTTTTATTCTAACTTTGCGGTTAAGTAGCAAAGCTTATTTTGTAAATGGATAACAATTGGCATTCAGCATTGAAACCAGTCTTCCTCACATACTAACTCGCGTGGTTTTGTGTTGTGGGATGGTGGTAGGTACCAGCTGGATGTCTTGAAATAAGTCTTGCTTTATGGTGCTTTACTGTACTGTATTTTACTTCTCATCTATATTTTACCTTGTTGGCTTATGAAAAAAGGTTTTAACGGGTTTGGTCTTGCTTAAGCAAGAGGAACTATGTAAATGCTTTTAACTCTCTCTCTCTCTCTCTCTCTCTCTCTCTCTCTCTCTCTCTCTCTCTCTCTCTCTCTCTCTCTCATGGACCCTTCCACATTCTATTTTACTTCGCCACGAAAAATTACATATGCTACACACGACAACATTTCTTCTAAATACCCCGTAGGTTCTAAAACCACATACTTAGTCCTAAAGTAAAAAAGACTTTGGGCCTAAGTAATTTCCCTCTCTCACTTAACTTTCAAATTTTTGTTTTCCCTCTTCTTCCAAAAGATGAGACTTGTTTCACCTTCCAAGAAACCTCATATCTACTACTATAAAAGAAACGATTTAGAAAAATGTTCCTCACTATGTATAGTGAGTGAAGGAGTCTCTACATCCCATCAACTGTGAATGTGCCCTACTCCTTACTACAGAAGTTCTCTTTCAAGTAAGTAATCTACTTCATCTCTCTCACCCATTACTGTAGCTCTTTTATGTAAGCGTTATGTGCTGTAAGGTAGCATGATCTGCTCATTGGATGTATACTTAATTCATAACATCCTATTGATGATTGGAAAGATACAAATGATGGCATGTCTAGCGTTGGACAGCACGCTTTCTATTCCTCTTTTGTGGGGATTTTGTGGTAAGAGTTTGGTGGGGAGTCCAGCCTATCCTCTCTCTCTTTTGTAAGAGTAATCTTTGGTGTGTAATTATAAAGAAATGAAAGGGGTTTCTCCTAACTGGCATAACAGCCTCTCGGCCATATACCAGCTCAAATGGTATTTTTCAATCCGTGGCTCACTTTGGCATTGTGCGATTGATTCCGTCCTTACGCGTCACTTTAGCTTATGCCAAAGACTTTTGTGACGATAATGCTTATCAACACCAAGTTCAAAATCAACTTTTCACTTTGAAAAAACTGTGTGAGACACGTCTAATATCTTACCATGCACAATTAGTCCACAAATGATGACAGAAGGCCTGGCATGATCGTCATGTCCAGACGAAGGATATTCACGATGGTGATAAAGTTTTACTTTACACATCTTCCAAAGTCCATCCAGGAAAATTGAAATTCTGTAGCCAAGGTCCTTATGTTGTCCAGAAATTTTTTACAAATGGTGTCGTGCAAGTAGAGACGCTCGAAGGCATATCTCTTGACATCGTAGTCAATGGTGGTCGCCTACGGCGATACTATGAAAATACCTTTACCATAGATCTTGTTTGAGAAGTACTTCTGGGTTATTAATTTTTTTCTCTCTTTGATCGATTTTTTTTTCATGTATATTCCTACCTACTTCTTTCAAAAATCATATGGAAGCTCAATGTTTAAGCGCGGGCTCAAAAAATATTTTCTCGATCATTTGTAAATTTTTCGATACTTGTTGTTTTTTTGTCCCTTGTAAATTTCTACATACTTTAAAATTTTTCGATACTCGGCTCGAATTTGTCAAATTTATTCGAGTCCGGATCGACTCAAAGAAACCAAGAATTTTTTTGAGGCATCTCAAATTTTTCTAGTTTTTCTTGAGTCCGGATCGACTCGAAAAAGTCGCGATTTTTTTTGAGTCATTCGAATTTTTCGATACTTCTCAATTTTTCCGAGTCATTGTAAAATCTTTTGGATACTGTATAGTTTTGCAAATTATCAGTTTTTCGATCCATCGATTTTTCGCTCCATCAATTTTTTGATCCCAAAAATTATTTGAGTCAGTGATAATTTTTTCGAGTCCTAAAATTTTTTTGAGTCATTGATTTTTGGATCCATTATCTATTTTTTTCGATGCCTGGTTGTCTCGAGTCGCTTTCATTTTTTTAACCTTGTTATTTTCCAACCCTGAAATCTATTCGCTGGTTTTTCTGATAACTTGTCTACCCTAAATTTTTTGAGTATAACGACGTAAGCCGATTCTTCTTTTCTTACTTCATAATTTTAGGGAGAGTTCATGTCCGATTGACAAATCTCTGGCACTTTTCATGTTGTCTGTTTCGATTCTGCCAATTTCTTCTGCAAACTGACCGCTCTCATATTGTCTTGTACCTCCTCCTTCCTCCATCGCTTCTGCACACGCATGCATCCGACACATCCGCCTTCATCTGTATCTATCACTTGTAGCCGCCATTTCCATCAGCCATCTGTATCCGTCAGTGTACCTCCTATTTGCATCCCCCACGATCAACAAATAGTTCCATACAAACTTTGTATCCGCCATCTACTTCATCTGTATCTGTCACTTGCAGTCGCCAAGTCCATCCGCCAGTTGCATTTGTCCTCTTCAGGTCTATCTGCATCCGCCATCTGTATCCGCCAATGTACCTTCCAGTTGCATCCGTCAAGATCAGCCAACAGCTCCATCCAACAACTTTTGTATCCGCCAGATTGCATCCAACATCTGTTTCATCTCTATCCACCATCTACTTTATCTACAACCGTCATCCTGTGTTTTTTGCATCCAATTCCATCTCCAAACTGGATCCGCTCAGTTTTTTTTCCTCGACTCCATCCGACGATCAACTTTTTTCTTTTTTATTGCATCTGTCACCCTCTCTCTGACTTTTGAGTCTGTTTGTTTTTTGAATTTTCTTCATTTTTTCGTTTGCTGGCCTTTGACTTGGTGCAATTTTTTAGTCTGAACATTTTTTCGATACCCTGCATTTTTTCAAGTTTTTCAACTTTTTCTGGTATACTACCTTTTTTGAGTCTCCTCATTTTTTCGATACCGCTGATTTTTTTTTGGATACCTTTGCATTCCTCACCACTACAGAGACTTCAAAGCAGAAATGGTAGAATCAGATTCCGAACACAGTGCCTAAGTACCAGAAAAGCCTACGCAGTTGAAATTGGTCCCACGTGAACATCGCGCCATGCTCCAGTGGCACACACAAGCAGAGATGCTCTTCCAGATGCTTGATTTCAAAATTTCTAAGTAGAAGGGACATCAGAGCCTCTAGCTAATGTACCAGACTTGTGAAAATTTTGCAGCCAAACTGATGATGTTCCACATTGATATTTCCAATGTTCAGCTCTATGTCTACTTGGCTGCTAGCAGTCTTACTACCTTCGGCTTCGCAAGTGGTTCTAAAGAAAAAACGGTGAAGCTAAACAACATGATGCAACAATCCTATGCCCAGTTCCTTGACACCCCAGTCGACAAGTGGAAGAACAAGGATAGCATCTTTATAAGGGAAGCTCCCTAAGATCCTGCTTATTGGCCATGGACATAACATTCTTCTCTCCTTAAACTGCTTCTATCCTTTGAAGCTCTCTAAACAAGAAAGAATAACAGGAACAGTTCTTTTAACTTTCAATGTCCACCTAGAAAATCATTATCCTTAGTCTAACTTTCACATCAAAGAAGTACTCAGAGATAATCTTTGCACTGGAGTACAACTCAGGTTTGAAAAGTACACTAAGTGATAAATTTTCCATCTAGAGATCCAATTCAAATGAAGGACTGTACTCAAGCGTCTGCAGACCATAAACTATAGTAGAATAACATCCACTAGATAAATTAAATTCTCCACAAATAAAATACTTATCTTGTGAGAATGTCTGTGAGATCCATAGGTTCTCAATAATATTGGAGTAAAGAGATTCAAAACACCGATCTGAATTCTTACTCAAATAATAGATCAAGAATTAATCATCACACTTAAGAATCATCACCATTTCTTATAATCCTCTAACAATAATTAAGTATCTATTTATGATCCATCAACCATAAATATTTAGATTCATATGATTCGTCAATCATAATTTCCTAGAATTTAAAATCATACTTAATCATTTACAGAATACTGGAGTATATGTCCAACATAACTTAGGAAAAGTAAGAGTCATTCCAAAATCTTTCCATTAAGAAAATACTGAATTTAGGAATACTTTCAAAGCATGATTCTTTAACTGAAGTGCAAGATTCAAATTCTTTAAACAACTGGTAATTAAAGACTGAACACATACCAAAATGATAATGACAATCATCTTCAACTACAAAAAACTTAAGATTCTTGTCTAGAATCAAATCTAGATACCCAAAGTCCTGCTGAATATCAATTCAGTTGTTATTCTTGGATTCATTATAATTCGTTATCCATTTGAGCTCACTGGGATACAATCGCTAATGAGCTGAGTCTATTCCTTAACTAAGAAATATTCTATCCCAAGAATATTGTATATCCAATGCACATAATTTCAACTAATGAACCCAAATGATTCACTAATCATGAGTCTTACAAACAATATAAATCAAAAGCATCAGTTTCTAGTGAATCCAAATCACATTGATCGTTTTACCAATTAACTTCATCCTGGAGTAATCAACTACTCAAGTTAATTGCCAATGATTCAGAAATCTCAAATGTCTAGGTGAAGAACTAGTATAACACCACATTTAGATCTTTACCCAAATCATTTATAATTTAATTCATAAATCTTCCATACAAAGATTTGTTAACTCTGCAAGTATCTGTTAAAACAATACTTGATCATATGCTTATGTTCGCTGACTAGGTTAAGTGCACCAGATAACCTTAGTAACTAGGATCACACAATAGATTCATACAAGATTAATCGTGCACATATGAGAATAATCTCACTATGACCCAGTACATAAACACATTCTTACTTGGCAGATTCCTCCAAAACCCACATATGTTACTCACATATCTCACTGAGATCTTGTAACTCAGCTACAAAATATTTTCTATTTCTCATGAGTAAATAACATGTCCGAAAATCATTGAGACGAATAAAATTTGCTCTCAGTAGTTTTCCAATCCAATTTCTTTTAATAGCATAATATCTTCCACTCAAACAACCCCTCTCTGATCCTAGTACTAAAACTAAGATTAGGTTGTTCCAATACAAAACTCTCAGACTTAAATTTTGATCAAACTTACTTCTATTCCAATCAAAATGAAATTTATAACCTTTGACCTTTTACTGTACTACTTATAGATAATGATTCAAATTCCAAACTTGTTCCAGATTGTCCACACAATTCCTAGAGAATTTCTCTTATTCAAAAAGTTCCAATTAGGCATCTTACTCTGAATCTATTCGAAATTACTTCCAAAAAAATCTCATTTCTATATTACAACTGGTTCTTTTCCAAAAACTATGCGATCACAAATTCTCCAATAGAAATTTATCCCACCAGTTCACCCCTCCTTTTAAAGAAATTATCAATTTCAATAAAAGTTAACTGGAAAGATTATATATGAAAATATTCAAATCCAAGAAAAGTTAGTGATAAGTGCTTCCACTAAATGATTCACTTCATTACAAACATGACTTCTCCTTCAAATATTTTCAATATGAGTGATAGAAGCTACTATTCCATCGAAATCCATTTATACAACAGAGATATTCTAGGTTTTAGAAATTGAAACATTTTAACCTTAGAATTTATCTGAATTCCAAGTCTATTCTCACAAGTAGTAATATCTATGAAATAACAGTCTTTCAGAAGAATAACTTCATGCTGGAAAGAATCATATAAACAGTCTGATGTCTTATAAGAAATTATTAAAAAGTAAAGGATTAATTAAGATAGCAAAAAATAGATTTAAGGGCCTCTGATTTTATAAATAATGAGATACCACATAGGGATCTAGATTAAACCTCAAAATTTTTCAAAATACCCCACATTTGATTGAATGGTTTTTTTTTTTTTCCATATCGCGACTAATCATCAGATTTTTACAGTCCTAGAATTTTCTTTCCAAAATTATTGATGTCCCATATTTTCAGCTTTTCCTTCCAGAAAATTCTTAACCGTCTTATCTTATATTCTAGAGATCTATTGATCATCTAGCTGTCCTATAATCACTATTATCTCTTGTTCCCAAACACTGGAGAATCCATTTATTTGGATGACTGGCATGCCTATTAGATGGATATCACGAATCCACATCTGATTATGTGACTTGAACAAAAGAATTAACATGGTTCACTATTACACTTTGAACCTTTCTGTCCACGTATCAGATTTCACTTGTAACATCACAATTGACATCCAAAATTGTAGGTAACTCAATGGGTACAAAGATATCAGTTACGAATTCAACTGAATGAATTCTAAACAGGAAATTAATAACCAGTATTAACCAATTATTTACAAGGATTACCGAAATCCTAACTGCGAAATACATTTCCCGATCACACTTACTACCTTTGATGTCCACTCTTCTTCCCTCAAAATTTTCAGTTCTCTGAAAATCTATTTCAACTAAGGTACCAAGAAGATGTAACGACATTTGTAAATGTTCAAAAATTAATTACTATAGGAAAAAGTCCAAAAGCATTTCATTTCTGTCCTATACCTGGGCTGAATATCTGATATCAAAAATCATTCACTAGTATGTGAAACCGTACTAGTCTGATCTTTTGCATATAATTCACCATAGAATTTCACTAGAAATGAAATCAGTTATGTAATTTCTATGGTTACAAATTTTCCAATAAAATTGGACTGTTTTTCTTTTTTATTGACTAGTTTGGCATTTCTCTATTAATATTGACAAAACCTATCCAAATGCAGAAATATGAAATTACATGAATGGAAATCTCACCAATAGGATTTCAATAATTCTTGAACTGTATCTTGTCAGATTTATTGTCAAGATAAAAAATACTATTGCCACTCATTCAATATGGTCATTTTATATTGTTTGACAATTTTAATCAAATTTAACGAGTATCTTGCACAAACGTTCACTTGACTGATTTCAGGTGATCAACATCGATTAGAAAACTATCAGACAAGTAACTGATTTCAAATTTTTTACCAAATTAAAATTTAACCAAAAAAAAAAATTCAAATTTTAACTTTCAATCTAGAAGTTCTCAACTCCAAAAGTTAAAATGACAGTACAGTAAAACCTGTCGGCAATTTCATTGCGATTCTTTTGTCAATTTTAACTTATCTATCACTGGAAAGTAATTTAGACTTAGTGAAAACATTGTGACCACTTCTGACTGATAAACTCAGTTTAATCAGTTTTCTAATCTAAACTGATTTCATAGATAACGAAAAAATGATCGTCATTTTGATTTTTTTGTTTCGAACAACCCAATTTTTGTTTTATTTTACGTAATTCAAAAATTCTAATGAAAATACTGTTAGTACAAAAGGCAATCGAAATCAAAAAAATCAAACCATTGTCCGATCCCTAATATTACTAACCCAATGTCAAACTGGCATGCAAAGCACATTGCATCAGTCACAAACGCCATTACGGAATTTTTTACGTAAACTTCAGTTTTACAGAATTTGTCAGTCATTAGCACTGATTTGTGAGCCAACTGTCAGAGCACATGCGTATGACCACTCAAATCGATTGTAAATCTTTCTTGCATGTCAAAATCACTCTGAGAATCAACATGCAACTAATCCATGCAAGCACAGTACTACAAATTAGAGAAATGACTGGCATGCAATCAAAACAATTCCAAATTTTGCCAATTTACTCACAAAACTACAAAATTTCAAATAATCATAACTTTGGCTACAAGACACCAAATTGGGTGTTGTAAAGCTCAGTACAGAGGGAAACCAAGTGAAAAAGATGCTTGACACATCATCCTGCCACCTAGGCTTCACACGTGCGAGATCATAGTGTCACGAAATCTATAGTAGGGCGCATTTCCACAAGACAAAATCATGCAAAAACGTGCAAACGACCATCCTAGCCCAGAATTGATGCTACCTACACTCTTAAGATTTTTTGATTCGTAGAAGTCAAAATAGCTTCAAACTTGATGGAGATGGTGCATAAGCCACCATCCATCATTTTACACCAGATACACATTTACACGCAAGACACATCTGTTGCGGCATCAAGAAGAGACACGATCGGTCCTCACCACCAGCCTCTCAACTTGCTGATACCACACCACCACTGAAGAAGCAGAGGATGAAGATGACCACCATCAAACCGGCTCCTGAATCCGAGACGGACTCCGATAACCCACTGCCATCTACGACCAAATAGCTGACTCCGAGGAAACAGAAGAAGAAGATGGTTGGGTACGAAGATGTTCCATCTAGCAGTGAAGACAATGAAGATGAAGAAGATGGCGAGACGCACCAGACTGTTAGATTTCTTATGCTCAGTCTTAAACAAATCGTTCAAGTAATGAGCATCTTGAAAATCGAAGGCCGACTACATTTTTGGACCTTCACATTTTTCCCTTTGAGATTTTTTGTGGCTTAAACGTTTTTAAGGCACCTTCGTCTTTTTTGTCTTTTTTGTCTTCTTTGCACCTTCGCAAAAAATGCAACACAGTGGCTAGCATGCCTTGGAATCCATTTTAGAACCACCTTCGCCTTTTTCACACCTTCGCAAAAAATGACCACAATGGCCAGAATGTCTTGAAATCCATTTCAGGACCACCTTCACCTTTTTCATCTTTTTCCTACCTTCGCTCTAGAGGCACCTTCAGGATTTACATTCATTCAGTCTAAGGGCACCTTTGGATTTTTTGGGTTCATCACAACAACGGGAGACCGACATCGCCAACTTATCATCAACCCTAAAAACAGTTGGACCGCTAAATATCCCAAGGGCGGTTACGCACTTTGTACATATACAAAGATTGGCATAAATAGCATTCAAAGCTTGTAAGATATTTTTGAAGGCACTCGTAAATATATACTACTAGCTGAATCAAATCAGAATTATCTATAGCTAGTGTTATCACACTCAACAAGCTAAAGTTATTACTTCAAGCCATTGTACTCACTATTGATATTAATCAGAGTGCAATTTTTGTCTCACTATTGTATTGTTCATTTGAGCAATTTGTATGAATCATTTTTCTTGAATATTTCTATTGTTAACTGTTGAGTTTTCGTTCCTACATGCCTACGCTCAAAGCTTCGAGCTTCCACTGTCGATCATCTCCACATTTTACAACACAGACAACCACAAATCTCACCTGCTGCCTCCTCACTTCAGCTTTAGATAATGGACACCCAGCAGTTACCAATGCAATCACATGATCGATGTTCCAGATCTCAGTCCCCATCAGGACCACCTCAGGCTATTACATCACTCTCTTGTGTCCAGTCGACTATAGCTTCTGTGGTGGCCATCCACCCATAGGCAACAGTTTCAGGGGAGGGAGAAAGGGAGCTGCATGCAGCTACATGAGCAAAAGACACAATTGCAGCTGATTCCATTCATGAAGAAACAACAGAAGAGATAAGAGAAGCTAAACCTAATCAAGAAACAAAGTTAGAAGATCAAGATCAAGCGGCTCAAAAAATAGTGGAAGTCCAGAAAATTCCAATGGCCGAAGAGAAAGTTGAAGACCCCTATGCTCTAAAGCAAGATGGCTTCATCGATGTAGACGCTCATGAATACTTCGATGAAGGCGATCTTGTAGAAGAGGAGATGGAGACGGTTACAAAGACAGTTGCACCAGTCACATCACTAACTTCCACCACTACCACCACCATTGTTGATACCACACTCGTCACCGTCTCTCTTACCCCTGTTGCTACCATCAATACCACCTCCATTGATACTGTTGTAAATACTCAACTGATCGTTCCATTACTGTCTCGTTCCACAGTTTCTCAATTTTCCTTTCCTACTTACCATCGTTTTCCTACTGAGTTTCCCGTCCTTCCAACCTATGACAGTTTTCCCGAAAGAGCCAAAGAATCCTTGAAGTGGCATGCTAAGACCTCATATCATCTACATTGGATGGTAGACTAGCTAGCACAACAGACAAACGAGCTCATAACGGCAAAGCAGGACCTGCAGTTAAAAGACGCAGAATTGCTAACAGTCATGGAAAAGTTGCAGAGTGAAAGGACCAAGAGATTGGAAGAGCGGAACCAGTTTTCAAATCAGCTCCAGTCTCTCCAAGAGGTGCAAAACTAGTTCGAGCGCCGGTTAGATTTCATGACTCAATAAAATAAGAGACTAATTGACGTGATGACAACAATCAAGCAGCCAATTAGGCTAGAAGATATAAAAGTTCAAGTTTCGTCTTCAAGAGCAACAATAAAAATGGAAAAGTATATATCTTTAATCTAGAAACACAAAGCCCTGAAGAGGAACCATCAAATTTTAGAAGACAAAATCAACAAGAAGTTGTCAGCACTCAAAGAAAGTGTTGACAAGATCCAAGAGGAACTCCGCAGGAGAACTATAGTTTAGAAAAACTAACGCTAGTTAAACTATTCGGGCAGATATTTAACATATGGGCAGCACATATTGTCCAATGATATATTTAGTTATGTCCGACAAGAGCTTTTGAAATAATAAAAAGTAACCTAAAGACTTGAATACTTTTTTTGTCCGGTGAGCACTGTTACAGTGTTGTACACATGTTATAAGATTATTGGCCCATTTGGAGGCTTAAAGCATGTGAAGTCAACAAAAGCATCTTTATAAAGGGCCCATTTTGAATCCAAACTTCCCCTGATGGGATGCATCACCTACGCGTAGATCCCGAAAGACACGAGGAAGAAATTTGACTTCCAAGGTCTCAAGACCATCCTGAGTGGATACACTTCATCTGATAACACTTACAAGTTGTACGACCCCGATACCCAGCAGATCTTGTTCAACCGAGACACAGTCTTTATCGAGGATCAGTTCATCGACATCAAAGGCATTGTTCCAGGAGAACCTTCAACGCCTGCCATTGACATGCCAATTTGAGCTTCAGGCTCACACATGTCCATCGTCGATCCACTATACGACAACGAGTCAGATGAAGATGTTGCTGCTACCTAGCAACAAGTCCCAGGAATGGTTCATCAATCAATTCCTCCAAGAAGATCAAGTCGAGTGCGCACATAGCCCACACGGTATACTCCTTAGTCTGCCTGTCTTTTGATAAAGGAACCAACAATAGTCGAAGAGGCACTTAGTCAACCAGACTCTGATCTTTGGAGAAAAGCCATGGATAGAGAGTATTCTTCTCTGATCAAGAACCAAATGTGGTCATTAGTCGAAGCTCTTGTTGGCTGCAATATCATCGATTGCAAATGGATCTTTAAGATCCAGTACAATGCCAATGGAGCAATTGATCGAAGGAAGGCAAGACTGGTAGCAAGAGGATTTACTCATATCTCCAACGTTGACTATAGTGAGACTTTCAGTCCAGTAGTCAAGCATTCATCGATTCGAGCCCTTCTATCCTATGGTTCCCAGCCAAACTACTGAATTCAAATCTGCTCTCACTTCCTTCAAGCTTTGGAGCCTTCCTATGATGAATTTTCTCGCTCCCCCTACCTACTGAACTTTGGATCATGCTTACTCATCTCACTGATAAAGAGGTACAAACATGTAGACTTGTCGTTCTACATAAAAATATTCTCTAGAGACTCCTATTGCATTTGACACCATCATCTGTATGAACAAGTTCGAATGTCATTCGACAGCCTTGATCCTTCCGTATTAAATTTCAAACAAAAAAAAGTCTTCATACATATGAGAGAACAAAGAATAAAACAAATAGAAGAAGGCTAGAGTCTCACAAACATCCAATGAGAAATACATAAATGTTGGAGATGATGCTCATGATAATGATATTGAGATATTACATAGTGAAGCGATGCATAAGATATTTGAATCATACTTTACAAACAACAATGAGAGTGAAAATGTACATTCAATGAGTGGTGAGAGAAATGGATGATAATGAAGAGTTGCATGATAAAGAAGATGAGATATCTTTATGAAAGAGGCCAACACTCCCTTGTATCCAGAAGCATCTTTTTTTCGATTACCGACAACACTTCTCCTTTTGAACTTACAAGCTACGTATTGGAGTTTTAATGGTGTTATGTCATTGTTCATATATGCATAAACCAAAAACACATTATATTCTATCTACTTGCATGCATTCTTGGAGTGCCTCCATCATCTCTAACATATAATTCTTAGGGTTTTGCTATAATCTTTGTATATCTCAATGTGTGCATTCTCTGAGTACTATGGCTCTAGAGTCATTAATGAAATTTTTAAGAAGTTCATAGTTGAAATAGAACTTGTCTACCATAAATCCTTAAACACATTATATTGGTTGTTAGATCCTATGTTTATGCACTCAGTTTTATGACAATAATATCATTTTGCAGTTTATTACAAAAAAGAAAAATTCCTAAAGACCATTTTGTAATAATCACTAAATGAAGCATGGGATATACTGAGAAGGATTGGAATGAATTAATAGATTGACATACCAAAAATCGATCTAAGGATGAGGTTATGAAGGTGCCAAGTGACTCACTTAAGAGGAAACATATCACTAACCAGTTGTTTGAGTTTAAAAATGAACCTTGTCATTCAAGGTTTGGTTGCAGTTTGTGTTCGAGCCTCAACATATTGGTTCCAAGGACAGTTAAGAAGATTAATGCTTACCTAGAACCACTAATTAAAGAATTGTCTATGCTTTGGAATGGTGTCAATGTGTATGACATCTCAAGGCCTTTGCATGAAAGAAATTTCATTTTTCATGAAAGTCTAATGTGAACGATGCATGATTATCCCAATTTGAGTGAATGTTCAAGTGTGTACTACCCTACCCTATGTTTGGAATGTCAATAATAATTATTGATTCTCGCTTACCTCTCATGCATATTATTTTAATATTTTAATGCAATCACAAATGTAGTCAACTTCTAAATACAGAGCATGCTCCATATATGGGCGAAATTTGGAAAGTCATTATAGTAGAAATTTGTTGAGAAAAGTGGTGTACAAAAATCATCAAAAGTACCTATCAACCGATCCCCCTTTGCAAACAATCCAAAGGCGATCTTGGGGAGGATTGAAAGATGGCCCTTTAATTCGACCTCCAACCCCAATAATGGGAGGAAAAGATTGGTACAACAAGTGGATAAAACACCATGATGTAAATGACTCTTGGGATAAATCGAATTGAAGGCATAGAGAGATTGTCAATATTTTGGCAATTACACTATTGGAACAATTTCTCAATTGATCACCTCTTGGATCCTATGCACATATAAAAAAAATAAGGTTGAATCTCCACGAAAACATATAACTGTTGAAAAACATAATGTTGTAGCATGTCCAGACTTGGAAGTCGCTAAGGTAAAGATAATCTATTGGATTCATAATTATGAAAGTGGGGCGATAAGTATACCTTATGTGCAATGGATTCAACAAAGAGAGAGAGCTTTCACATGTCCAGGATGTCAGAGACAAATAAGAACGCCAATTGAATATGCACATTCATTGTGTAACTCATCACCAAAGATGACAAATTAAGTGGATTTAAATCTCTCGATTTGTGAGAGAGAGAGAGAGAGAGAGAGAGAGAGAGAGAGAGAGAGAGAGAGAGAGAGAGAGAGAGAGAGAAAGTGTGTGTGTTGATTAAGATTTAGAGTAGTAGATGACTAGATAGTGTTTAATGGTAATTGTATGTTTGAATTTGCTTATAATAATGGTTCAATTGTGTAATATAGTGTTATTTTTTAATTGCTTGTGCATGTGACAAAAATATTCAAAATAAAGAGAGCGAGCAATTGCACGTTTGCACTTAAGCTTCGAGTGAGTTATCGGTGAGTGTGTGTACCGCATACACTAGCAATTAGTTAATATGCAAAGTGAAATGCCCAATCCTAGGAAGGTGTGTAGCCCTTACTTTTCTCCCGTTAAAGGCGAGGTTCTAAACTTTCCAACTTGCATGGAAAAACCTACACGCCGCAGGGAGGGAATATGTGGTGACATTCTAAAATAGGACATAACCGCAAGGTTCGGGTAATATAATAGAAGGAAGAACAAAAAGAAAAAGAGAAAAAAGTGACTTGAAATACTCTATATTGTCACTGATACCAAATTTAACAAAAAGAGATAACAAACTGGAATCAAAATTAGACATATCAGCAAAGAGAATACAGAAAAAAGATTTTGGAAAACTGATAAAATCAAGGATTGGATATCGGTCTCAGGCGTGAAATATAACGTAAAATCAAATTGCAACAAATTATGCGCTCGAGATAGATATCACAGGTCCGAGTATCAGTTTTGAACGAGAATATACACGAGAGAGAAAATTGGATGAGAAACGCGTGCTTGAGAGCGATATCTAAGAAAGCGATGTTGGTTCCAGGCGTGGAGATAGAAGCGGGGTGTAAACAGGTAAAAAAGTGTGCTTGAAATCTATATTAGGCGCTGAAATCAAAAAAATTGCATGAAAATCCACGTTAGAAATGAGGAATTTATAAAAGAAAATTCACACGTGTGGAAACTAATCGATAAGACACGTGTCATTTTGTGATTTGTTGATTATATTTGTCCGTACAGATGATGATTGAGTTGACACATGCAAAATGACATGTGGCGCAATAGGATTGGTGCACGTGTCATTGCCCATGTGCCATCATCAATGAGTCATAATGATGAGTACAAATAGACACGTGGACCACTTACATGACGCCACGTGTTCCGAATAATACAACTATCATCACAAATTTTGAGTTTTTTTCTTGCAATATCGATCTCAAATGCATCAAAAAGGCTTCTTGTATTGATTTCGAGCGCGGGTACATTGGCCATAGACTTTTGGAATGAAAACACACGCCTAAGACCGATATCCTAGACTATAATATTGATTTCAGGCATGTAGGTATGAACTGAGGCTAAAGAGGTTGAGAAGTGCATTTGCAATCGATATCAGCCGCAAAAATATTTGTCCATACAAAGAATGATCGATGTGACAGTTGTCACGTGGAGAATGACATGTGGCGATATCTGATTAGTGCATGTGTCACACTTCCACGTGTCCCTCATCAATGAGTCATAATTAATGTACGGATGGGCACGTGCACCTGTGAAAGACCTTGAATTTTAGCAAGCACAGCTAAATAAGCTGAAAGGACCTCAAGAAAGTGACATAAAAACAAATCATGCTAAATCGTATTGCATTCTTTCAAAGAGTATCCAACATTATGCTAGTGTAATAGAATAATCAAGTTTGAGAGCCAACATCTACATAAATTGGGTTTTCGGGCAGCTCACGCTGCCGGGTCACGTTCTGGCAGGGGGATGGGCATGGGCCGCCCTTATATTTGAATTTGTCACCCTGCCAACGGGCGCGGGTAGGCGTACTAGTAAACCACATAAAGAAAAAGTCCACAAGGTCATAAGAGCTATTTTCTTCCAACAACTATCACTCTACTAATAAATGACAAAGCTCTTCTCTTAACTTATCAGGAGTTCAACCAAATCGATTCATTCTTAATGAAACTAATGACCAAAACCTTGTAACATCATAGAGAATACTAGCATTAGAGGCCAAAATAGCACGCATGACAATATACACATACCCCATGGAAATTCTTTTCGGATGTGCAAGTAGGGCTATTGCTGTCAAAACAAACCACAAATACATATCATTTTCCAACTAGAATCAAAGATAATTATTCACTACAATGTCACTCCAAACTAAACATCTCCAACCTCATCTAGCAGAATCTATTGTGAACCAAGCACTTGCAATGAAGATCAAATGAGGCTAGAAAAATATGAACTACGATTCATTTATAGAAAAGTGAACGGCTATCGTTTGTAATGTTAAAAATAAACAACATTCCAGTGTCCATCCAGCCGACATACGCTGCATACAACGAATTGATGGAATTGCAGATATTGTCTACATTAGAAACTAATAATAAAAGTTTGATGATGACTAGAACATAGAGCATATATCTACATGAAAAACCACGCCAGTCACCTCCAAACATCTCTTATTATAAATTGTTTTGTTTACAACTTAAGATTTAGGGATCAAAAAGCCATAATCAATCAGCATAACATGGATGAGGAGAGCCGAGACCATAAGGAGGACGTGTAAATAAATGTGGACGTGGGTGTGTGCATGAGAGAGGAAGTTCGAACTTCCTCTCTCATGCACACACCCACGTCCACATTTATTTACACGTCCTCCTTATGGTCTCGGCTCTCCTCATCCATGTTATGCTGATTGATTATGGCTTTTTGATCTCTAAATCTAAAGTTGTAAACTTAACAATTCAGAATAAAAGATGGTTGGAGGTGATTGGCGTGATTTTACATGCAGATATTTGTGCTCTATGTTCTAGTCATCATCAAACTTTTATTATTAGTTTCTGATGTAGACCATATCTGCAATCCATAAATTTGCAACTGTATGAAGCGTATGTTGGCTGGATGGACACTGGAATGTTGTTTATTTTTAATACTACAAACGATAGTCATTCATTTTGTATAAATGCATCGTAGTTCATATTTTTCTAGCCTCATTTGATCTTCATTCCAAGTGCTTGGTTCACAACAGATTTTGCTAGATGAGGTTGGAGATGCTTAGTTTGGAGTGACATTGTAGTAAATAATTATCTTTGATTCTAGTTGGAAAATGATATGTATTTGTGGTTTGTTTTGACAACAATACCCCTACTTGCACATCCGAAACAAAGAATTTCCGTGGGGTATGTGTATACTGTCATGCGTGCTATTTTGGCCTCTAATGCTAGTATTCTCTATGATGTTACAAGGTTTTGGTCAGCAGTTTCATTGAGAAAATCGATTTGGCTGAACTCCTGATAAGTTAAGAGAAGAGCTTTTTCATTTATTAGTAGAGTGATAGTTGTTGGAAAAAAATAGCTCCTATGACCTTGTGGACTTTTTGTTTATGTGGTATACTAGTACGTCGCCCGTGCTCGTTGGCGAGGTGACAAATTCAAATATAAGGGCGGCTCATGCCCATCCCCCTGCCTGAGTGTGACTGGGCAGCGTGAGCTGTCCGGAACCCAATTTATTTGAGTATATATAGATGTTGGCTCTCAAACTTGATTATTCTGTTCCAGGAGGACTAGGACTTCCACAAGGCTTGAAGAGAAGTTTTTTTATTAGTCGATATTAAAAGGGATACATACCTTTAGTACTTTATTGGAAACGCTAGCTTACTGTTGGATATCTTTAAAAGAATGCAATACGATTTACCATGATTTGTTTTTATGTCACTTGCTTGAGGTCCTTTCAGCATATTTAGCTATGCTTCCTAAAAATTGGGATCTTTCACAGGTGCACATGCCCATCCGTACATTAATTATGACTCATTGATGAGGGACACGTGGGAGTGTGACACATGCACTAATCCGATATTGCCACATGTCATTCTGCATGTGACAACTGTCACATCGATAATTCTCTGTACGGACAAATATTTTTGCGGCTGATATCGATTTCAAATGCACTTCTCAACCTCTTTAGCCTCAGTTTGTACCTACGCGCCTGAAATCGATATTATAGTCTAGGATATCGGTCTTAGACGTGCGTCTTCATTCCAAAATTCTATGGCCAATGTACTCGCGCTCGAAATCGATACGAGAAGCCTTTTTGATGCATTTGAGATCGATATTGCAAGAAAAAAACTAAAAATTTGTGATGATAGTTGAATTATTCGGAACACGTGGCGTCATGTTAGTGGTCCACGTGTCTATTCGTACTCATCATTATGAATCATTGATGATGGCACATGGACAATGACGTGCACCAATCCTATTGTGCCACATGTAATTGTAGTGGGTTTCTTTCCTTGCCTAACCTGAATCCAAGATCTAGTCAATCTAGCATCAAGAGACGAAGTTAGTTGTCACGCATAGGCCCATGAGAGCAATAATATAGTTCAGATTTCAACATGAATGGAGGATCCAAATCTAACACTAACATCCATTAACCGTAAACATTAACAATATGATCCATTAACACTACACGTCCACGACAAAGATAGCTTACCCTTTCTCTCTCTCCCTTTCTCTCTCATAAAAAGTATAATAACACTCAATCCCAATAACATTCAGATCCAACAATTAGCAAAATCCAAAGAAAGCATGAGAGATGGAGGAGGAAAGAAGAAGAGCAAGGACATTCATCCATCCATTTCTGAAGAGAACCAATCTGCTTTCTTGAAATGAAGAAATGAAGATGAGGAGCAACTCGAGTTGGTCCCTTTTTGTAATAGAGAGGAGGACCCTGGCCTTTGAATCCTATTGGTCCATTTCTACCTCCCTAATTATTCAAATTTAAAAAAGTGTGGGAACCATCCAATTTGGAGGGAAACCCAACTTTATTCACTAACTTGACATTTAGGCCCTACGACATTAAAAGTCCTGCTAAAAAGCCTAAAGTCCTTTTATTGACTTGTAACTAATCAAATAACTATGTGATAATCGGGTTGGACTTACACACGCAGGGTGCCAAATCCCTCTCACTTATTAACTAGGGTTAGGGTCGCCTTGAATCCGCAAACCCTCCAACAGTATCCCCCACCAAAACTGGTGGAGGTCCCATGACACCTGCTAGATGTAGTTATTGGGGACTGTTATTGGCTTCGCGCCGAATCTTGATTAAATGGTACTGCACCTTCTCCATAAAGTCGAGACGTGCAGTATTAAAATCTAAATTGTGTCGCAGAAAACAACGATGGGCTCCGGCAAATCCACTTTGAGGTTGTCCATGATGTGAAGCGTGATTCCTAGGAGCCTCCCATCATTGCTGCATGAAAGTATAAATGAGCAACTGGCACTTGATCTTTGATATTCTCTAAGGCCATTGGCTTATTTGGATCGAATGCCAAAGGAGGGAGACAATCGTCCCATCTGGTTGTCACTGACACCAACAGAGTTAGATATTTTGCAAATAGTGCTGATTGTCGCACCGTTGGATCTGGAGAGTGGACATACTCTCTCTGGTATGCTTGTAAAGCCCAGTGGAAGTCCACATATATTGTCCAGCTGTCAGGCTGATGGATGACTGGCCAATTGGGCGTATGGACTGTGATTTTGTCCATAGCCAGTCCCAAATCTTTCCATTTATTCCTTCTCAGCATTGGCACATAATAAGGATCGACCTGCAATTGGCGAGGGCTGGCGACATAACTCCTGATTGATTTTGGAATTTTCTTAAACATTGTAATTCTCCATGCCGGCTGCTCTCCCAATGCAGGTATTTTGTCCAAATCTTTGCAAGCCTCTATCTGGGAGGTCTTAAACTTCATAACCCAACCACCACACGAGGACTCATGAGGATGTTGCTTTAAGAAATTCTGGATCTGGTCCTCGATGCTGATGGGCCTTCTAAATAGAGGTGTGGTCCTGGATGAGGATGGACCCGCTTGCACTGTCGATAAAATTGGCAATTGTTCTTCTATATCTAGAGCTCCCCCCTGGGGAAGTTCAGTGCGAACAATAGCAGGGGGTGGAAGCGCAGCAGACGATGTATGCCTAGTGCGACGTCGTGATGCAGAAGGCGAGTCAGGAATGATAATCTTGCTGCGTGGATGATGATGACTATCGAAACTCAAGGCCTGGTGAGACAACTCGGCTGGTGCTTCTTCATAGACCAAAAGCACAGAATCCAAGTGGAAGCCATGGATTGTGTTTTCCAGGTGAGAAGTGGCTAGAAGAGATAATAATAAACCAACAATGAACTGTTGCTTAGTATTGCCCTTAATAGCGCATCTGAACTCACCAGAAACAGTCTTGAACCAATTATATGATTCAAGAAGGGCTTTGGCCAACTTAGTATAGGAGTCAACTATCCTATGGAGGATCTGGGAAGTGATGTAGTCTTTCCTGAGGTTGCCAACCATCAGGAAGTTGTTCAGTAGCTGAGCAGCAGCGTGCATGATAGGCTCAGTGATGGCTTAAAGGAGGTATCCGTCGTTGGTCTAGTGTAGATCATTGGTGAGGTCAATGTAAGGATTGATGACCTGTTTGGCCTGTTTGTGATTGGGTGAGGCTTGTGTACCAGACGCTATACCTATGGCTGCAAGGGTGGCCTCAATGACGCACACCTTGTGTGTTACTCCCTGAAAAGTGATATAAAATTTGGATTTCTCTTCCTTTCACGTACTGAAGGCAAGAGTGATGAAATCCATGTTGATTCTACCAGAAAAGGCTCTCTCATGAATACTCATTGCAGTGAGCAGAGGCTCCGCAAGGGTCATCCATTGAGTGACCATGCTTGTGCTAGGAAGGATCATGATATGTTCGTTGCAGATGGGACATCATGATGGATAGTATAACGCGGAGACTGGGAAGTATCAGTAGAAGAGATGATGATCAGAAATGAAACGTAAGACGTGTGAAAGTATATCAGAAAGCAGTTCAGGAAGTTTGGAAGACTTTGGTCACAGGAAAAATTTGCAAGAGCTTCGCTAGCACAAGTGAGGCATGAATTGAATTCAGTCAACTTATAGGTGAATTTGGTGGGTCCGTTACACTGAATACTAGTTTGGCTGATGAGTTCTGAACAAAATTTTTCAAGCATGTACAGTACTATGAAAATAGGCTATAAAAATCTTTGGCAAAGGTTTCTGGGGATCTGAACCTATTAGGAAAACATTTTCTAGGGCTGACGAAAGATGAACCTTCACCCAGGTACTATCATAAATGTATTTTTTTCACAATCTGAACCTATGGACAACCTAATTTGGTTAAGATCATCTAGAAGGTCGGCGAAGGTTCATAATGAGGTTAAGGTGCTCGACAAAGGTTTCCAAAATGGCATATTATTGATCATTCGTCTGACTCGAAATTTGGATTTTTCTTGGACAGGAACCTTTGCCCAACTCAAATTAGATAAATCTGAAGTGGATGTACAATTTGGAGGCTCAGCGAAGGTTTCTGATACTGTATAGGCCACATCTGACCAAAGCAGTGATTTTCTGCGTCATTTTTCATCAAAAAAATACTGTTCTTCCTTTTTTCCATGTTGATGTCTTTCTGACTTTTGCTCATCAGTCTTTTCTCAATTATTATTTTTTAACTGTCTTTTTCCAAAAAAAACTCAGAAATTTAAATACTAAAAACAAATAATTGAACAACAAATAAAATTTAAAAACCATTGAGATCAGGCTTGCTGAACCGGCGGAGCAGACTGCCAAAACTTGCGTAATCGGCTGTCATTCATTGAAGTATCAAATCGTTTTTCATCCAAGTGCTCAAGAATTACTGCGCCATAGTTCAGGTTTTCCTTCACTTTATATGGGCCTTCACCGGTAAACTTCACCTTTCCCTTGATCAGCTTGGTTTTGTATATCAATGCAAGATCTCCTGGTTTCAGATCCTTTCTGTGCAATCAACGATCGTGCCATGCCTTGAGGCGGGCATTCTCTGCTGCTAACACATGAACTGCCATCAATAGGGGTTTCACATAATTTGTGCAACGCTTCATGACGGAGTTGTAAAGACTTATCATCATTTTATCGTTCCGTTGCTGCTATGCATAAGGATGGGATTAAAAATTCAATCAGCATGACAACATCTTGACCACAAACCAGTTGAAAAGGTGTTTGATTTGTACTATTTTTGTAAGCAGTTCTGAATGCCCATAATGCTGCATACAGTTTATGTTTTCAATTAGACCGACTTGCTTCAACTGTCTTTGTCATAATGGTGCAGAGAATCTTATTGGAAGATCCAGCCTGGCCATTCTCTCTAGGATAGTAGGGAGTGCTAAGTCTGTGTATGACAAAAAAAATCTTCCAGAACACACTTAATTGTTTGATTAACAAAGTGTGTACCCCGGTCACAGACAATCTCAATCGGACATCCAAATCTGATTATAATATTTTCATATAAAATCTTGGCTGTCGATTTTGCATCAGCTTTGGCTTCAACCCACTTGGTCATATAATCAGTTGTCCCAATAATGTATCAGGCCTGAGATCCTTGCGTGGCAGGATGAATAGGACCAACATAATCCAGTTTCCATTTTTCAAATTGTGCTTGCAATAAAACCGGATGCAAGGGTTCATAATTCTGTCGAGTAGGCCATCATGCTCGATGGCAAACATCACATGTCTGAATAAAATTTTCTGTGTCTTTATGAAGCGTAGGCCACCAACAACCTGATTGCAAAAGTTTACGAACAATAATATCTATTAAAAAGTGTCATCCGCCCATGCCATCATGTGAAAACATGATTAAATCTGGTACTTTATGCGGTAAAACACATCTTCATAAAATATTTTCTGATCCACGACGATACAATTGTCCTGCAATTAATAAGGTTGAGCCTTATGAATCAACTGTCTCTTTTGTCAAGGAGTCATTCGGTTGTCCTAACATCAGGTACTCAACAATATCCGCTGCCGACTCAGGTACTACCTCGACATGAAACAATGCAGCATCTGGTAGTTCATCATCCACTTCAGTATTAACTGGTGCAGATTCGATTCGCAAAACGTGATCGGCTAGATAATGTTGTTTCCCTTTTCGAACCACAATGCAAAAGTCAAATTCAGTCAATAACAATAACCATCTTGCAATACATCCAGTATTGCACATCTTGTTTACCAAGTAAAATAACGGCTGGTGATCTGTATAAAATACAAAGTGCGTTTCCATGAGGTAGTGACGAAATTTTTGAACAGAAAAAATCATGGCTAACGCCTCACATTCTGTTGTTGAATAATTTTTCTTCGGATCTGTAAGCTGTCTGCTTGCAAATCGTATAAGATAATCCTTCTTATAATCACCTGGCTGCGTCAAAACTGATCCAATGGTGTATTTTGAGGCATCCGTATGAGCATGAAATTCTATCGTCCAATCTGGAGAACGCAGTATTGGTGCTGAAGTTAATGTTTTTTTTTTTAACTTTTCAAAGGCTTCTAACGTCTCTACTGTCCAAATAGGAACAATAGTCAGTTTGTATATAGGTCGTGATAAATCCGCAAAGAAGATAATAAAAATTTGATAGTAGTTCGCATGACCCATATACACATAAACTTCACGAATTGTTGTTGGTGGTGGCAATTTCACAATAACCTTGATCTTAGAATAATCAGTGGCAATACCATGTCTCAATATCACATGTCCAAGCACAACTTCGTGGGAAACCCATATCTGGCATTTTTCTGGATTTAGAGAAATCTGATATTTGCGGCATCTGTCAAATACTTTCTCCAATCGATCCAAGTGTTCTACATCTGTACTATGGACTCCCAAGTCATCCAAGTAAATTTCAAGAAATTTTTGTAGATAATCTTTAAAAGCAAATTGCATTAGTCTTTGGAATGAACTTGGTGCATTATAGAGTCCAAACGACATTACTTTGTAAGCATAGGTGTCCCATTCTGTTGCAAAACCAATTTTGTGATGATCTGCAGGTGCAATCTTAACTTGGTTGTAACCACTAAATTCATCTAAGAAATTATAAGGTTCTGCTCCAGCAAGGCAATCTAGAATGCTTTCAGTAAAAGGTAACAGAAAGTGATCCTTCCCCGTCACTTTGTTCAACGCTTTGAGATTCACACAGATTCTCAATTTCCCATTCTTCTTAGGAACAATGACAATCAGTGAAATCCATTCCGTATGCTCAATCTCATAAATGAAATCGGTGTCAAGCAATCTCTAAAGCTCTTTCTTTATCAAGTCCGCAACATTAGGATTACAGCGATAGAACTTTGTAAGCTTTGGAACTGCATCATGTACTAAATGTATGGTATGTTCAATAACTGACGTCGGAATACCCTTTAGATCTTGATAAGTCCATGCAAAGCAATCCCGATACTTAATAAGTAACATGCGGAGTGCTTGATATTGTTCAGGATTAAGTTGTGATCCAAGTTGTACAATCTTTTTTGGTTCTCCTGGTCCAGCAAGATTCATTGGCTGCGTCCTACCTGGGCCATCATAAACCTCTTTCGATTCTGGCATTTTTTCTTCAGGTTCACGATGTGCTTCTGGTAATATGATAACCACATCATCCAGTGTATAACATTTAAAATGCTCGGGCATATCATGCTGGACTACATCTGCTTGTTCTTTTTCGAAAGGATTTGTCTTGGATCTTCACTTAGCCTCCTTAGCAGGAATTGATCGTGGAGGTGATGACTTCCGAGATGATGATGTCTTGCTTGAATTAGAATCATCCTTGACTTTTCCTTTGCCTTTATCCAGTAAGGGTGGCACCTTCTTTGAATCAATCTTTTGAGGGAGATTTTCCCATTTCAGGACCGTATTATAATGTTGCTTAGCTTGTTTCTTTGTCATTGATCATGTGATCATGTCTTCCTTCAATATAACTACTTTAGGCGATTTTATTGTTGGTTCATCAGGAACATTACGCACTCCAAATCTGGTCGGATCCATATGATTTAGAATCTACTCATCTGTATGTTCTGCATTGCCATCATAAGTCAAGGCATGACTCACAGGTATGAGATCATCATCAATCAGCTTTAGTATAGGTTCCATTGATATCCAAGCTACATTCAGCACATTCAGTGGAAATGTAATTGGTGTATCCAAAGTTCGATCTAATAATGAAATCTCGCTCAAATCGGGATTATCTTATTGACACATATATCATGCGGTACAATCAATCATTGCAAGAGCTTCATTCCAGTTGACAATATTCGTTTGAGAATCGTAATGAACTCCCAAATTTTTCTTTGGATGGTCACAAGTGTGAACCGTTGTTGACGAATCGTCATCTTCTTTTTGAACCACTAGTTTGATAGTCCAAGTTGTAGGATCAACTTTAACTGCATGTTCACGATTCTCAAAAGTGATTTTTTCGGTACCCCAGTTATGAATTACTTGCACAACCCATAACCATGGACGTCCCAATAGAACTTGGTAGACATTTGGCGCTTCCGGTAAGTCCATCACTACAAGTAATGACAAACTGTACTCCCACAATTCTGACAGGTATATCTTCAACCATTCCTCGTGGACGAATTGTCGTTTGATCAGCTAGCTTAATAGCAAAAGTAGCAAGCTTGATCTTTGTAAGGCCCCACTTTGCACATGGCTTTGTAGAAATCAGGTTAATTCCTAAACCGCCATCTATCACAGCTACCTCCTTAGGAAATTGTCTATGCTATATCGACAGAGTGATATTCTTCTGTTCACTTTCCCAAGCGGCTCCAACATGGAGTACTTCGTTAGATTCTTCAAATCCAACACAAAAAAGTGGCTCCTGATGAACTTCTGGTTCTTCTTGAGCTAACTTTTGCACTAAGACTTCTTTTGCTTTTGGCACCAACTTCAGGAACTCTCCCAATGAAATATTGATCTTGCTAGACAAAATGTTCACAAGCAGTTCTGTTTGTGGTGCTTCTGGTTTAGTCATCTTGAAGGGTCCTTCATGATGATGCAACTGGTCATTCATATCCGTACATGAATTTCTTAGTGGCTGCAATGGTGAAGAATGAACTTCTACTGTTGCTTTAGCAGCCTCAAGCTCCTCTTCATATTTTCATGTTTCTTACAATGGTGAATTTACTTAGTATACCATATTCCAATATGGTGTCGGGTTTTTTGCAAAATAAAGTGAAACAATGAAACGAGGGTTTCGGCATTTTCGCAAAAAATGTAGCCAAAATAGAAATGTAGCGAAGGAGTCAGAAATTTCGCTACAACATATATGGGCGAAGAATGCAAAGGTGTTGACATTTTTCTTTTTCGCAAACTTTGGTGAAAACGATTGGACCAAAGATGAAGACCTTTAGAAACTGAATAAAATGTAAGAAGCATTTGAAATTAGTCATAGAAGCGCTTCACCCTTGAGCCATTCACTCACGTATCAAGTAAATGTCCTTGAAGATCGGCTAATTGAAGTGATCCATTGTTAAAAACTTCTATGACTTTATACGGTCCCATCCATCTGGTATGTAATTTCTCAAGATATAACATGTGTCTGTTATCATACAGAAGCACGAATTTCCCTTTTTTATTTTCTTAATGGATTGGTCAAAAAAAAAATTTCTTTTATTTTGAACTCATTCAATCTCGATTAATGAAAGACAACGATCCTCTTCCAGTTGCGACAAGGATATCATCCACTCCCGAAGACTATCATGTTCATCCATTCGCTCTTCATTACTAATGAGAAACATCGGAACTTCGAATTCTATTGGTAGTATGGGATGCATTCCATACACAAGATAGTATGGAGTCTGCCTAGTTGTAATCTTTTCAGTAGTTCTGTATGCCCATAAGACAGATGGTAACTTCTGATCCCAATCAGAAGAATGTGTTTTCGTTACTTTATCCAAAATTTTACACAGAATTTTGTTTGCCCATTCCGTAAGCCCATTTGCTTTATATGGAGTGGCTTGGCGATGTGTAATAGAAAAATATGACAACATGGCCTCGATGGTCTGATTGAGAAAATGGGTTTCCCTGTCGCTAACGAGTTCTAAGGAACATCCGTATCGCGTGATAATGTTTTGGAATAAAAACTTTGCTACAGTCTTAGCATCGTTCTATTTGATAGGCCCTACAAAATCTACCCCCCACTTCTCAAATGATGCTAAAGGAACAATTGGAGTAAGCGGACAATGTGTCGCGAAGCTGGGTTTCCCCATCCTCTAACATGCATCACATCTTTGAATGTAAAATTTAACATCTCTATAAACGGTAGGCCACCAATATTTATCATGGAAAAAAAAATGTGCGGTGTTTTTAAGAGCATATTGACCCCCCGAATCTTGCTCATGTAATGCACTTATTACAGCGGTCGTCTCAGTTGGTTCTAAACATTGGCAGAGACTATCGCCAGCTCCTAACTTATACAATATTCTATTTACAATAGTATAAGGTCCTACCTTTGAAAGAAAACAGTTTTTTGTTGTTTATTAAAATGTTCAAGATAAATCTGATCCTGTAAAAAATCAATAATGTCCATATAAATTGATGTTTCCGATTGGATACGCATTATATGTTCATCGGGAAATTCATCAAAAATATTTTTCGTTTGGAGGCAGGATATATAATCCGCATTTTGATGATCCTTGCCTCTTCTTAATTCTACTTCATAATTAAACTCATCTAATAATAATACCCATCTAGCTACCCTACCCAAAAGATCATGTTTATTCACTAATGTTTCAATGCGTAGTGATCTACGTGAAAAACAAAAGGGTATCCTAAAATATTATGTCTAAATTTCTTTACTGAATAAAACATTCCTAGTGCTTCTCGCTCTATAGCGGAATAATTTTTTTTTCTGATGCAACGAGTTGCCTACCCGCATAATAAATTGGGTAATTTATATTTTGGTCATCTTTCTGACTAAGCACTACACCTACTGCAAACGATGATGTGTCTACATATACATGAAACTTTTTAGCCCAATTTGGAGGTCTGACTCCAGTGGCTTCTGCTAATGACTGTTTCAATTGATCAAAAGCTTGCTGATGGTCTTGTGACCAGTGGTACTCAATAGACTTTTTTAATAAACTTGTTAAAGGAGTTACTATGATGGCATAATCCTTAATTATCCTACAATAATAACCTACGTGTCCTAGAAAACCTCTAAGCTCTCGTAGATTAGTTGGTTCTAATAATTCTAAAATCATTTTTACTTTTTCGATGTCGGCTTGTATACCATCCTTCGAAATTTTATGTCCTAACATGTCTTCCCTCATCCCGAAGTAACACTTAGCTGGATGCAATTTAAGAGATGTCTCTTGACATCTTCTCAATGTTTTCTCTAATGTGTCTAAATGGTCTTTAGTTGATGAATAGACACAAAAGTCATCCATGAAAATTTCTAAAAACTTTCTTAAAAAACTTTGAAAAATATTTGTCATCATACATTGGAATGTGGCAGGTGCATTACAAAGACCAAAGGGCATTCACGTATATGCGTACGTCCCCTAATCAGTGGTAAAAGTAGTTTTGGATCTATCTTCCTCTTTTATAAAAACTTGGTTATAACCTGAGAATCCATCTAAAAAACTATAGCGTTCATGTCTAGCTACCTGGTCAAGAATGGTATCTGTATACGACAGAGGATGATAATCTTTTGTTGTGGCAGCATTTACTTTCCTAAAATCCTGACAAACTCTAATCTTGTCCGTCTTCTTCTTAGGTACTATAACTATTGGTGACACCCACTCACTACTTAGAACAGGATATATAATACCCGCTCTAAGACATCTATCTAATTCGTCTTTTACTAATAAGGAGTACTTTGGATTCAATCTATATTGGCGCTGCCTAACAAGTATTGTTCCCTGAATGAGATCTATTCTATGTTCACCCCATTTAACTGGTACACCTATTAAATCATCCATCGACCAAGCAAACACATTTTGGTATTTTTGAAGAAGCAATATATACTCTTCACGTTCTTGGTTCGATTGGTGTTTATATAGATTCAAAGTCTTACCTTTATTAATTTCTAATTCTACATAATCTGTTTTATCTACCATCCTCTCGGTCAGACTTGCTCTGGTTCCACCCAGAACTTCTCTTGACTCAGATGTTGTCGGTATTTCTACTTCTCATCAATCTCATAGCATTCTATGAAATTGATCCATGATTCAACAGGTCTAGCTAACTCCTCACCTCATCTCAAAAGGTGACCCCCTATTGGACTGGCTGTGAGAATACCTAGAAAAAATATCTGTTTGGTAGACCAATTTATAATAGCATCTGCTTGATATAGCCATGGTCTTTCAAATAATATTGAATAAGGTGGTGTATCTATTGGATTTATGTCAAGGAAATTCATAACAAAGGTCTCTGTCTCTATAACTACGTTAATACCTTTTAGTTCGCCTTCTGGTATACATTTAGTCGCGTCTGCTAAATGTATTTCGTGATAAGTGATAGGCTATATCTAGTTTTCTAATCCTAATTCTTTAACCATTGTTTTCGTTACTAGGTTGAGACTAGATCTTGATTCTATTAGTATTCTATCTATGGTCTGATCCCCTATGATCGCACTAATCTCTGGAACTCCACAATCTCCTCTATTTACATATTCTACTCTATTACTGTATGCAGGTATACTTAGTGTGACAAACCTCTCCCCTTCCTCAGTTCCTACTGACTGAAGCTCTTCATCCTCCGAAGTATAGCTCGAGGATAATGTAGGTGTCTCACCTTCGTACTTATCCTTTTCCCATGATATAGAAATTATTTTGTGACTTTTCCCCGTTAATTTCTCCATCTGGTCTCTGAAGGTAATCTCCTTCTTCTTCCAGTGGGTTATGACATCGGCCTGGTAGAGCCATGGTCGTCCTAATAACACTTTATATGACGATTGTCTTGTAGTTCTTAATATTATAAAATCCATAAGAAACTTATGGTCTCCCATATAAACTGTAACTTGAGACAATTCTCATATTGGCGATCTTCTAGTTGCATCAGCTAGTCTTAAATGTCTTAAGGTGGGTGCTATTCTATGATGAATGCCTAATTATGATGTTTCTTACATTATGTTTACGCTAGATCCGGAATGTATGGGTACACTATCTAAGATGCAGCCATTGATTACTACCTGAAACTCTGGTTGACCTTCATCACCGTAATTAACTAATCCTACGTTGACTATTGGTAACTTTGCTTTCCATTTTTTTTTATTTTGCAAAAATTGCTTAATTTCTTTCTTGTAATATTGATTATCGTCTAATAACTGTTTAAAAGTTATATTGCGCATTTTGGAAACAAGGTCTTCTACTATATCATAAGAACGGTTTCTAAGTGGCGATGGATCTCTAGGTATCTCGCTACTTATAACTGGATCTAAAAATGTTACCTTTTTTAACTTTTCTAGTTAGTTTTTTAGCTTCTAAACTAATATCAACATCATAATGTTTTTCATTAGGCCTATCAAGGTTTAATTCTTTATTATTAGGAATTTTTACTAACTGTTCTGCGACCCTCGCTTTTTTTGTCGTATTTTTTGTGGTTTTTGCAAATTTCGTCTTAGTTTTCTTCTTATCTTTAAGAGGTAAAGAATCCTTACTACTTCTAGTAGTTATTTTATTTTTCTCTACATCTAAATCTGGCCATTGATGGTCTTGATCTAAAGATTCAGACTCTACTTCTATCCTCTGAACTATCATGTCAATGTTAGTTTTAGATGGCCGAGGGTCATCTTCTCTAGGCGAGTTTACAAACCTTGGTTTAGACCGTGGTTGTTGTGGCTGAGGACATTCAACAATGACATGCCCTTCGCCTTTACAGTTAGCACAGAGCGGCACATATCCTACTGACCTCCTGGGTTCAGGGCAATCAGGCAAATACTGACCCGGGGCTCCGCAATTGTAGCACAAACTGTTGTCAAGAAGTGGAAGAGTTCCACCTTCTCCTCCTAAGTGGTTTGTAGCACGGGAAGTAGGGCTCGAACCTAGGAGCCTTGAAGATGCATGCAAAACAAAAGGGGTAACACTATTTCTACTTGCAAGCAAGATGCCATGAACACACAACTAAAACCAAATAGTACTAACTTTAAAACTAAAACCACACTAACTCTAACCCACTCTTCCACACCTTCTCCTCTCTACTCACTCATACACCCTTCCACAAACCCTTAAAAAGCTCCACTAAATTAAAAACACATAATGATTTAGCACATAAGCTAACATGGGCTAAAATAGCAAGAACTTAGAAATAAAAGCAATAAGCATAAAGCCACACTATAATTAGTCACACACCAAAATTAGCACAAGTGGACCCAAATTGGTAGCACTTAGCTCTCTTGCATTAAGGATAGAAATTACATAGAAAGGGGTTCTCTTTATAGAAGCTTGTGGAGTGTTCCACATTTACTTATGGCTTATGGGACTAGGAATTTCAAGTCTCAATATAGAATGCAAGTTCTTTTTTAGAATCTTGACATTGACTTTTGCATACTTTTTTAAGTCTAAGTCTAAACTTTGAGACTTGCAAAAATTGGTTTCATGCCCCCTAGTGACTAATGGCACCACAAGTTGGAGTTATGCACGCAGGGTGCCATACTTGGGGCCTAACGCAACTTATCTACTGACGGCTCTTCAAGATGGGCTTATACGCGCAGGATGCCATGCTTGGGCCATTAATTATGCAAAATTGATATTTACATTAGCTTCATCCCTGTAATTTACTATTTTTACGAGTTCTCCCAAGCTCCATTGAAATGCCCCTTGAGCCTTGTATTTTGGCCCCCACACAAACCCCTTACTCTCGTGGAGTGGAATCTCGTGTCCCGCCCCTACACAAAATAGTGACTGTTAACTAGTATTAGGTATAATGGTTTTCTTGCATCATAAGCAACAACACTCTTTCAAATGAGAATAGCTTTACGTGTCAAGTAATCTTCAGAGTTTGACATTATAAAATAGAACTAAGTGCTGTGTTTTTTTTTGGGCATGAACTGAACCATACTGACTGCAGGCAGACGAGAATGCAAGGTCTGCAGGAGCAGAGACTCCAACTCAAACGGGCGTTGCTCCTTACATACGGCCTATGACTATGGCAGATATGCGTCAGCCTTGGAGAAGGTGAAGATGTCATGTTGCTTGTGAATGTTCTGGTTTCGTGTCTGCTATTTGTTGTTAGCATGATAAATGTTGAAATGGAAATACTCTTGCACAAGGTTGAGGATCATTGATGAGGTCAGCTGAAAATTCTGTCAGGTTTGCTCAAGTGTGGCATCTGATGCTGGAAGTATGCTTGAACTTCAACAATGGAATGAACAATATGGAGAGGGAGGAACCCGAACTTAGTTATTTCATGTAAAGGGCGAGATGGAATGACGCCGATACTAAGATGCATTGAAAATGACTAGTGCCTGCAGTGTCTTTTTTTGAGGGTATCACCTACTTATCAATACAGAAGCCTAACTAAGCAAGTATTCTGTAGATGATTTGCCAATTTTTTCCTATTTTTTGCTATCTGGTCCAATCCCCAGAGGCCTAGTACAAACAAAGAGGAACAGTCTTCGGAATATGTGACTTTTTTTCACCAAATATATAATGCTGTGAAACAAATCTGCACACTGCAATGTATGAAATTTTTTGTGCCTGGCCCATCAATGTTAAAAGCAATGAACAAATGTGAGGCTGGTTGCACTAATTGAGTTTCTCTTTTAGTTCCTGTCCACCAAATATGCATGGTCTTCAATACGTCGAGATCTTACATGCAAAGGCATGAGTTTGCATTAGACCATATTTTCCTCTTACACAAAGTATATTCTTCCATTGGCATCTGGGTAGTTGAAAATAACCCATCAAGGGAGAAGCTTTGCTCTGCCCATGAAGTTTTTAAGGTTAATATATTTTATCAGTTTCATATAAATCCGTGGGCTTTTTGGCAGCACATCTCATTACGGATATTGATGTCATGATGAGAATAATAGACGTTGTTTCACAACTTGCACTCCGTGAGCACCTATATAAAATGGTTGCAAAGAGCACCTATATAAAATGGTTGTTTTGCAAGATGATGCACTTGAAATCATTCGCTTTTAGTGCTTAAGAATCAAAACTTTGTTTTATCATGATGTGAATACCAGTGACTCTTCGAATGTGAGCACCAAAATGCCACTGCAAGATGATGCGATATTTTTGTTGTCATATGGTTTGGTCCACTTGAAATCATTCGCATTTAGTGCTTAAGAATCAAGATTTTGTTTTATCATGATGTGAATACTAGTTCGAATGTGAGCACCAAAATGTTATTGCAAGATGGTTGTGTTCCCCAACCCTTCCCAACTTTGAAATGTCAGAGTGTGGTGATTGGGATTTCATTGTAACATCACGTGCATTATTGAATTGTGTCTCTTTAGTGACCGTTGCTACTAGTCTCGATGCTGGAATTTCTAGTACAAAATCTCTTGGTCCATGTGACAAGTATTTTGATCAATGCATATATGGAGCCAAGTTGTTGTAAACATTGCTTGTATTAGTAGCTTTTGCAATGAATTTGTCTTCACAGCATCACGTTGATGAGTTGGTGTGTCGTGCTTGAGTTGGTGGGCTTGCCCACCCAGGTTTGATTCTTTGTGATAATCTACAAAGTTCTTACAGCAAGTCGAACTACTACAAATGGTATGTTTGATTCTATAGAGAGAGTCAAAAGAAATTTCCTAGAAGAAAAATGTTAATCGGAGATTTAAATTCCATACCTCTTTAGCAACAAACTTCTATTATCCCTAATAACCACCACCTCATAGATCGCACTAAATTAATGATTTATGGATTATTGATGATAGGATCTCAAGGGCCATTCATTTTTAGGTCAATCCCTTTGTTCATTTGAGTTGTGGCTTGTGCTTGTTCTCTTTTCTCGGCCCATCAATGCATTTAATGCAACTGCTTAATCTATTTGAGGAGCAAAGAGGTGTTGTAATGTTTGATTGATAATTCGACATTTTTGAATAAGTCCTCTTTCTACCATCCTTGTATTCCATTTTACACTTCATTCGCATCCTTTATTTTTGCCATTGATTTCAAGCATCTCCCAATCCACTTTTTCCACCTTATTTCAATATTGGAAATTGCATCCAATTGTATTATAAGATGCCAAATCAACTTTTCCAAACATCGAAACTTAAGGATGGTAATTAACAAAGGGAAATAAGTCATGCTAAGTGAGCCTTGCTATCGAATATGTTGTTTCCATGCTCTAGCTACAATTTGACTAGCATATCCAACCCCATAGCAACATGGGTCCATGAGTGTTCTGGAACTAGACTTTTCATGCGTAAGTAGCCAAGTGGCTTTGTAGGGGATATGTAGGGTATATGTGCATGAGTACCTCACTAACCACCCCTTGTGAATTTTGAATTGTTGCATAAGGTGTGGCTCAAAGTAGTTGCTTGGAACTAGGATTGGGTATTGATATAAGGAGTGTAGTTACTACCTGATTGCGCACTTACAACAAGCTAAAAAATAGTATTTGTAACATTCAAGTACAAAAAAGCCCATAGTTATATTGTCTAAAGCAAAAATATTGTCCACAATTTTTCTTTTTTGCTTTTGCATGACAACCTATATTCTACAAGTAGAAAGAAAACACCCCACACTTAAAGCGAACGCCCTTCAAGCTATGTTTTGGACTCATAGTCACTGAGTTCCACATCTCCAACATCATTTTTGTTTGATTCATTGGCTTGTACATCGCTGCCTTCATCATCATATTCACCATCTATGTCATACATGTCATAGTTGGCTTCATGGATAATATTTTCCAGTCCTTAACATTGCTAGCAACACCTATTGGGAGTGCATTATTCAGCCTAGATTTCATGTGGAAGAGTAAAAAGATGTAGGCTCTCTCAAACAAATTAGTTGGAGTCAGTATGACTCGATTTTTCACCTTCGATGCTCCATATTTAATATACTATGCTACCCAACTTTACACTATACCCACTGATACGCCCATCTCCATCTCTCCTCAACCTTCATACTTCACCTTTTTCACGCCTCTGATACCCTTGCCCCTACCTTACCCACTCTCATTAACTAAGAGACAGTTGGACTGTGTACACACCTTTTGTACTTAGTGGGGTACTCATTTCTCTTTTATGCATAGTTTTTTCTTGGAGATGTTTATTTATGCTCCCGTGGTTTTCACATACTTGACATATACTCCCTTTGGTCTTATATGCCTTTTGGCATGGAAAAGACATTAATAAAGATTTTTTTTTCCCCTTTCTTTCTTTCTCTCTCTCATGGATAGTATCTACTATCGTGTCATCTCCACTTGTTATAAGCTATCTAAACTTTCAAAAATATATCCCTAAATGGCATACCCCTAAATGGTTTGATCTTTTTAGCGAGATTGTTTTTGAAAAGTCTCTTTTCCGAATGGTCACGATTTACCCTTATCTCATCCAACGGTTGCTATGATTTGCTGGATACACAAGGCAAAGTATGATTCTTTCCGCGAAGTTTCATAGTAGGCTTACTTTTTAGCTATTTATACGTAGTTACTCTTTGAGCTATCTCCACCTCCTCTCTACTCTCTTCTTCTTCTTCACTATGCTCTCAAGGTGTTCGTGAATGCTTGACACAGCGCCCAACTACTACAAATCGATCATGTTTTTCAGACACTCCTTCAGGTATGAATGTGCACTACATACAATATTCATCATTCTTTTGTTGGTTATGTATGTAAGATTTTGCAAAAACAAACTACCATCATTTCTAAGATGGGTAGCGCGGACTACTAGCGCTGGAAAAGTGTTTTATATTGACCGTTATTAGCTACCAACACATGTGCTTGTGGAACTTGTTTAGCATAATTGTAAGTTTTGTAGAAGTGCGATTGAAGGACAACGTTGAGCACTTGTATGGTAGATTAATTATGTGCTTTGTAGAAATGGGATGGAAGGCCAACATTGTGAGCGCTGATAACAGTGGCTTAAATGATGGCTTCACTCATAAATTATTGTGGAATGATAGATGCATTATTAAGCATGAATCTGCTCACTGAAAACCAGCGATGGTCACTTGCGCTTGGTTTGGAAATATGCATGCATATTTGTATTGTTCAACTATGACACCTGTCTTCCTCACTGAACAGACTTGAGATGTTTTGTTTTGTGGGATGGTGGCAGGTATCAGCTGACGTCTTGAAAGTGGTTATGCTTTATGGTGTTTTCTAGTACTGTATTTTACTTTTCAGCTGTACTTTAGAATAAAGGCTTCAAAGAGCTTCAGTCTTGCTTTGTCAAGAGGAACTACGTGCAGTCTTCTCTCTCTCTCTCTCTCTCTCTCTCTCTCTCTCTCTCTCTCTCTCTCTCTCTCTCTCTCTCTCTCTCTCTCTCTCTCTCTCTCTCTCTCTCTCTCTCTCTCTCTCTCTCTCTCTCTCTCTCTCTCTCTCTCTCTCTCTCTCTCTCTCTCTCTCCTCTCCTCCATCCTTGGGATGTAAATCTGACTATCCTTGGTGTTATCTTTTATTTATGATTCATCGGCTAACTTGGTTCTTTTTTATGTTTAGTCCTGAGGTTGGCTTCAAGATGTCGTCACCTTGGATTATGGGGAGCTCCTTCCTCCACCTAACTGTTTTATTCAAACCTTGATATGTTGCATGAGAAAGGTTGCTACTATGCATGACTTTATCATTGAAATCGATCGGGCTACATGTCTTATTGCTAGACTTGAAGATAAAGTCCTGTGTCTTATTGATCTACTTGGTACTTTGGATTGGGTTAGGATATATCTGGATTTTATCAAGAAAAAAGTGTTGGATTTATTTCCTCTACTCTCCTAAATCCTATGTTAATCTGCCTCCATTCATGCTGCTGCATTTTACTTGTGTTGTCCCACAGTTTGCATATTTACATGTAAAATAAGACAGGCAAAAATGGCGATAGTTGTAATAGTTTTCGTTTTTACACTATTTATGACAGGCAAAAAATGCGACAGTTGCACAGTCTGCATATTTGCAAGTAAATTTAAACAGGCAAAAAATGCGACACTGCATTTTTACACGCATTTTATGATAGGCAAAAAATGCGAAAAATACGACACTGCATTTTTACATGCACTTTATGACAGGCGAAAAATGTGACATTGCATTTTTACACGCAATTTATGAAGGTGATACTTGCCTTTAAAAATGCAAAAACTTGCCTTTAAAAGGACACAATTTGCCTTTAGGTATAAGGACAAGGCTGAAGGCCAAAGGGTGTAGCAATTTCACATTTTCACCAACATTATTTTTGGCAAAGCTTGACATCGCAGCCTCTTCATGCTCGTTCTATGCACTGTGCAATCAGATTTGACAACAACAACAGCCACCCACGATCTCCTACAGACTGCACAACCACTTTTGTACCTTCTTCATCTGCACACCTATAAAATTTATGTATATAGTGAATACCACCTCGGTATTCAGGCATAAGCGCAATAAGCGTCAAACAAGTGAAAATCAACAAGCAAAAAACGCATCTTGATTATCATAACATGTGAAGTAGACATTGTAGATGCTTTCACGCATTGATTTCTTCGTTCAGACAAATTATCAGTAACAGGTTCATAACCTTTACAGATTATAGTTAGCTTTGTGAGTATGTGGTTTCTCCCGCTATTGTCTTGTGCTCACTTGCATATTTCATTATACTTAATCTGATTACAACTCTTGAGTTTCTCCTATTTTTTCGATTCTTTCTCACTTTTGATCCGATGTGCATCCGACGACCACCTCACAAGAAAAAAAAAATTTGTCTTGCAGTTGCACCCTCCGAAATTTCGCTTTTTGAATATTTTTCGAAATTTTTGAGTTCTCTCAATTTTTTGAAATTTTTGAGTTCTCTATATTTTTCGAGATTTTTGAGTTCTCTCAATTTTTGAGTTCAATTTTTGAGTTTTCAAATTCTGGGTCTGATGATTCCATCCGGCGAACTGCACAAAAAAGCTTTCTCTGACAATTCCATCCGAGGACCTACCAAGAATATGTCTGACGCTTGGCAGGCTTTTGAGATTTTCGACATTCTCGAATTTTTCTACTTTTGTGAGTTGTTAAAGAATTTTTCGAGTTGCAAGAACTTTTTGCATTGCTCGCAATTTTACACTTTTTTCAAAAAATTGATTATGTCCAACGATTGCATCCGATGACCAGCACAAAAATACAAAAAAAAAAAAAAAAAAAAACTCTTTTTTGAAGATTGCATCCGACGATCCCATCCGACAGTTTTTTCAAATTCTCGACATTCTCAGATTTTTTTTCTAATTTTTTCAAGTTTTTCGATTTTTGAATTTTTTGAGTTTTCTAGATTTTCAAATTTTTAGAGTTGATTTTTCAAGTTTAGAACTTTTTAATTAGTTTTTCGAGTTTTTAGTTTTTTTTTTGCGTATTTTTCGAGTTTTTTCAATTATTTTCAAATTTTTGAGTTTCTAGTATTATTTTTGAATTTTTTTGGAGTTTTTCTAAATTATTTCTATAAGCTAGATTGAGGTACTATCAATCATATATTCAATGCCTTAGAAATATAAAAATAAAAAAAGATGAACACGTACGTGACTATATTGAGCACTTTAAGCATCTCAGAAGTCAAGTCTAGGAACAACCAACTGATAAAATTCTGATCATATGGTTTCTAGTTGGTCTTAACAGACGCATCCATAAAGAGCTTAAACCTAGCGAAGAATATTTTACTCTTAAATCTGCTATGTCCGATGCCATTCATGAAAAAGATGAAGGTTTTGATGATGAGGACCATAAAGAGAAAAGAGCTCACCGTGTATTTCTTGATAACCGTCCAAGTGAGCCACGAGATTCCGACCAAGCCTGGAAATCTCAATTTGAGTTGATGAATCAACAACATCAACAATAGATGGAGAAACTCAATAAAGAGTTTCAGCAAGCCTTAAAATCTTTTCAAAGTCAGTTGCCAGGGCAATTGTCGTCCGATAACGCTATCCATAGGCGAGAAAACACCTGGTGCCCACAATGTCGTGGCTCACATACCGATAATGAGTGTCCATTTCATCACCCTTACGAACCGCAACACTGTATACTGTGTGATACAACCACTCATACCACATCTAGTTGTAGGTACAACCCACACAACATGCAATACTCTCGACCTCAACAATATGCCCCACGAGGACACCCACAAGCACCATATAACCCACGTTATATGACTCCAGTCCAAGTCCAAGAGTTGTCTAGACAACAACTACCTCCACAACAACAACGCTTGGCACTTCCAAGTCCAAGAGGATCTGCTCCACCCAACAGGCCAAACCAACAGATTTTCTCCAGTTCAGGCCCATGTAGTGCAGAATACCTCATATGACACACCAGCTTATTAACCTACTTATGATGATGGTCATCCTACCACATAGGTAGATGAGGCATCTACCTACTATCCTAACGAGCCATATTATCCAGAGGAACCACCTACTGAAGTTGATCAAAATGGTTATGCCATTTTTCCTTCAACAAAAAGAGATGTTTTATTCATAGAGAAAGCACTCACTTTCAGAGTGAATGTCGACTTCGATATGACTTTGTAACTGAATGTGCTGATTGTATCAGAAGGCATTGCTATAAAGATTTTCCTAACCAAACCAAGAAGACAGTTCCAGCACATAGGGTATCTGACGAGCCGTAGCATGCTGTCACATGCGTGCAACATCGGGCCTTAGATGAGAACAAGGACCTAGCACAACCACACCCTCCTACTAATAATTTCATGATTCCACAATCTTACCCTGACCCTGTAGAAGCTCAAAGGCAATACCATGAGTTCCGAGATGAGTTTGATAGAGCTGAAGCTAGAATTTCTACTTCGCCACTTACCCAATTACCTACGCAAGGGCAACCACCACGAGGAATAGAGGTTCTTTCTGATCTCTTATAAGCTCAAATCACCATGCCTATAAAGTCCTCAATCCAAGGATCCTATTCTAAGCATGCCAATCACAAGCAACACAAGGGAACCTGATGGTGGACAAACCAATCCAACCAAACCTAGATCGAATGGATCTAGCCCCCAAGCTATGGATCAATCACAAAGAGGAATGAGGCATCACACCGGTAGCATCCTACCACCGGTCAAGCTATCAAGCATACACTAGTGAGAGCCCAATAGGTATACTTATAACCTCCAAGGCCCATATGCCACTAGTAGTGCATTGTGACACCTCACTGGACACCTCTATAGTCTATCTGGGCCACGTCATCCAGTTTTCCAATGACTCACTGATAGACCCATACAAATCCACCATCAAGTGTTTTAGGCCTACAACCATTAAATATGACCATGTACACATAGGGGCTCCAATTCCCTTATAGTCACGATTAACTTACGGGTTGTTGGTCTACCGGTCCCTAGTGTGGACACGCTACCCAAGACCAGTCATGGGCATGACATTCTTCCCTCCTTATTCAAGTTTTGTCCTCAGAACTTAAAACTGAGAAAGTTCCTCCTTAAGCTTCATGTTCCCAGAAATCATCATCGTCTATACATCCCTTCCATCCAACCAAATTGTTCATCCAACATGCGCATTTGGTTTCTAGAACCAAGATGCACTCCTTCACGTAGACTCTTCTTGAGATGCTTATGTGAAACACGGGATGCACTTGAGATCTTTCGGGAGTTCCGATTGGTAAGCTAAGGATCCGATCTTTTTCAAGATCTTATACGGTCCTCTTAATTTCAGGGTAGAGTTAATAATGTTTGCCGGTATGCATTACACTTGAATCCTTCGGGATTCTCAGATATACCCAATTTCCCACTTGGAAGTCTCTCGGTGATCTTTTCAGATTTGCATAATGTTGGTCCCTATCATGGGCACACTAGACATTTTCACGTGCAATCCATAGCATTTTCTTCATATCATGTAAAAAATTTGTTACCTTCTGAAACTTGATCATCCGAGTCTCTACCGTTGTGGGTGACCTAGGTGCAAATCCATAAGCATAAACGGGCTGTAACCGGGGTAGCCAAATGCTTATAATAACTCAATCTCCATCAAGGATAATTTCCTCTCTGAGGAGATTGTAATCAAAATACAAATACATATCTTATCCCATCTTTTGATTATGCGGATAGTCCCTCTTTTAAACGATCAAGTATAACTAGATTTTGAACTATGATTTGTCAATCATAATTCATCGGATTCTTGTCCTATACTCAATAAAGGAACGTGATAACCTAACATAGGTAACTACCAATGACCAGAAGAACTTTAAGTTCAGAGTTAGTTTAGTGAATAGGGTTGATCAAAAGCGAGCAGTGAACATCGAATCGTGAATGTTCATAATGTCACTTGGTAATCCGTAAAGCCTAAACAGACACTCTATAACTACTTGGTCTATACCCGAATAAACATAGTCAATTTGGTAAGGTGATCAGTCATACCAAAATTCCACTAACCTATTTTTTTATTGGGGATATGAACACTATCCTCTTCTATGGCGTAGGTATTTCCTAGAATCTAAGTTATGATACACCAATCCCAACTCTCTAGATTCCCAAGACCATACCATATCATAAGAGTGTATTAAATTTTTTAAAAGACACATGAGTTGTTCCAAAAAAGTATTTTTCCATCTGAAAAGTTACAAACCTTTCCAACTTATATACGGTGCCTATAAAAGGATTGTAATTCCAAGAATGCCCTTACTTTAGACATGGCACAACTAGTCATTCCAAAGTTAGAGTCATGATCTAGAATACGTCTAGATTTTCCTCTTAAGTTCTAATCTAGAATAACTTAAGATTTACCGGAACCTCATTACGTGAAGTTCTAACTCTTAGCAACCAACAACTATCCAGCTCTCTTGAGTTTTCCGGGATAGTGTTTTATCCACTCCAAAACGGGGAGAGATAAGGTCCAAAAGTCGTGTATTCTATGCACACCCATCTGTGAATCCAAAATGACTCATAGACATTGTGACTTACAAGCAATACACCACAACAATAACATCCATAAGTAGGATCATGTTGTTGATTTCCAACAACTAACTCAGAAGTAGCGCTTCTAACATGGTTAGTTGTATCGGATTTAGAAAATATTTAAATGTCTAGGTGTGGTACCAAAACACCACATTTAATCTGATTCTAAATCAATCCTAGGTTAACAAGCAATTCTCAATAAGAAATTACTATAACCTAGCGAAAAATTGTCTCAAACACAATTCTCATCCATATGCCTATGTACCAACAACTAGTTTATGCATGCAAATAACTTAGTTCATGGAATACTTTGTAGAACCACAAGATTAAAAGTTTGTACAAAATGTTTAAAGATCCCACAAAGATTCACTACATAGCATATCTCTACAGATAACTCCTAATCTGTACACAACACTTTCATAACCGAGAATCCTATAACTTGGTTATCCTTTATGAGAGAATATTTCTTAAAGATTGCTATTTCACATCCAAAATCTCTACCGGAGATTAACTCAAAAGAATATATTGTTAGCATGAATTTCTTCCCTTGCATCAACCCACGGATCTCAGTTCCTACTAAGATCAAGTTGACTACTCCTAGCAAGGAACAGATTTCAACAAACCCCCATCTTGTAATAGATTTACCAAGTTTTGACACAAATCAATCAGACTTGTTATCAGCCACTTTCCTACTGCAAGAGTACTTTCTAAATTTTTCTCCCCTTTAACTCTTCAAACCAGAAATCTACTATAATCCATAAAGGATTTATGTAATATATGAATATCCTATCATTTCTAATTTATAAAACAGGTCTGTCATCAATAGCAGATTCCTTTTGGAATCTCTAAAAGATGCTTCTTTTTTATAACTCTCTTTTCTTCCTACCTCTCCCCCTTTTTAACAAGAAACGCCACGAGTTTCCAAGGGGTGCATATCATTTGTATTTTGCTCAGGAGAAGTTTCAAAAAAAAGATACGAGAAAATCTTGAAAGCCAAAGAAATGTTGCATCATTGTTAGCAAATACCAATGATGTCCCAACACAGTGACTAAACCAAAGGTCTTCTTTGTTACCAAGCTCGAGAATTAACCCGTAAATCTGAAAAGGATTTTTTGAAGATTCAAGTAGAGAAAACAATTTCATTAACCATTTCTGTAACATCGTCCATGGTCAACGGGTAATCAAAATTACCTTCCAAGAAATCACAAAAAATCAAGTTAATTAATGTGTTAAGAAATTCACCAATATATCCTTTATAAAGAAATAGCTTGTCAGGTTTCCGGTTTTGTAAATTTGAGATATCCAAAAAGGGGTCATGACCAATATCTCAAATCTCCAACAAAACATCCGTTTTATGACCGATAGTATTTGGCATCAGTAAGATTTACGGCCATACTATGGTCAACTGATCCAGTTAGTTTCAGATCTTCATTTTGGAATCGCCTGCATCCCATACCACATGTGCTTCCTCCATGAAAGCCTTCCACTGTGAAAGATTTCAGATCCTTAAGATCCAATCTACTTGAATGATCTTTGGTTAGAAAGATAAATACACTACCAATTTCACCAATGTAGAAAAATCAGCATTTACACACAATTTGAGATGCAAACACTAATAGAACTTGATCAAACTTGAATGAAATGATTATGTACTGTTGTTGTCCGTACAAAACCAGCAAGCTACTGTACTTCACACGTGTGGATCCAAAAATAGCAAATATAGATCATTCTACACATAGAATTACAAGCAATCACCAAGATAGTGCACCAATGGATAGTAGAACCCAAGAGAACCATGTATAAGCATGAAATGAGATAGAGAAGAGAGAAGATGACTCTCTCCGCGAGTTACATCCTTTTATAACAGGTCCAAACCCTATTTGGCCACTTGGCTTTCCCACCAAAATGCTAACCCTACCAATTTTGGGTCTAGATTCAATGTACCCAACTTATTCAAATTGAATCTACTCAAACTTGCATTCTATCTTTCCCACACTTTCAGAAAGTGTTTATTCAAATGAAATTTAGACTAATGAACTTTGAAAAGTCAACCTCTAAGTATAAAACAAGTTTTGGCCTCAATATGCCAAATATGGAAATATTGCAAAATGTGATGAAACTAGTTGAATCGTTCACACTCCCTCTTCAACTAGTTTTAGCATAGACTTTGATAATACTCCAAGTGAAGTCCTATGCTTCATGAACAAGTCTTTTCCCAATGCTTTGGTGAAGATATCAGCTACACATTCCCTTGAAGACACATGTTGAAGCTCCACTCGCTCCCTCACAAAATGATATTGTATCTCAATATGCTTGCTCCTAGCATGAAAGATAGGATTGGATGCCATTCTTTGGGCTGATTGATTGTCACAAAAGATGATTGGGCTCTCTGAAAAATCCAGCAAGTGAAGATCCTTGATCATCCTTTTGATCCATACCATCTCCTTTGTGCAATGTGTAAGAGCTTTGTACTCGGCCTCACTAGATGACAATGAGATAGTGGCTTGTTTCTTTGACATCCATGATGTAGCTCCATCACCTATGAAAATACAATAAGAACTAATGGATTTCCTATCCATTACATCTCCAGCATAGTCCAAATCTGAAAATCCAAAAAGATTAGGTGATGATCCCTCATACAATATGCCAAAATCTCGAGTTCCAATGATGTACCTCAAAACTCGCTTTCCTAGCTTCCAATGCTCCTCACTAGGATCTTGCATGAATTGACTCGATCTTCCAACACAATAGCTTAGATCAGGTCTAGTAATGGTTAGATAGATGAGTGAACCAACTAGCTTTCTATAGAGAGTAATGTCCTTGAAGGATCTTTCATTACCTCTTATAGTAAGCTTTACATGAGACTCCATAGGTGTATCAATAGCTTTTGCATCTACCATATGAAATCTTTCTAGAATAGAAATAGCATACTTCTCTTGACAAATGAAAGTAGATTGAGAAGATCTAATGACTTCTATTCCTAAAATGTAATGCAAATTACCAAGATCATGCACCTCAAACTCCTTCTTAAGAGAATTCTTGATATCCTCCACATCTTGATTGTCTCCACCACTCAAGATGATATCATCCACATAGATTAGCAAGATGGTAACATCATTTCCAGCAAACCTATAATAAAGTGAATGATCATACTCACTCATAACAAAGCCTTGAGAGAGTAAAAAAGTGTTAAGCTTAGCATACCAACTCCTTGGTGCTTGCTTAAGGCCATACAAACTCTTTTGTAGAAGATACACATGATTTGGCTTTGTTGATGAAATGTAGCTCTCGGGTTGCTCCATGTATACTTCCTCCTCAAGATCACCATTCAAGAATGCATTTGAAATGTCCATTTGCCATAGATCCCATCCATAAAGTGTAGCAAGTGAAATGATGACTTGATCTTTGTGGAAAATTGGTTCTCCCTTGCATTCTTGAACTTGACAAAGACATCATACACTTCATCCTTGCTCTTTAGTAGATAGATCCAACAAAATCTACTAAAATCATCAATGAATGTTACATACATCTTAGCTCTACTATTGCTAATTGTAGTAAATCCATGAATATCCGAATGTACAAGTTGAAAAGGCTTGTAGATCTAGAAATAGATCTAGTATAAGGTAGTCTATGTGACTTAGACAAAGCACAAGATTCACAAACATGCTTGTCATTACTTAAGGAACTTGGAAGACCAATCACAACCTTCTTCCTTGCCATTACCTCCAATGACTTGAAGTTGAGGTGTCTCATCCTTTTGTGCCAAACCTCTTGAATAGAAATTTGCTCCTTTGCAACACATCCAACTTGGTTAGTATTAACACAAGCATCAAGTTTGAACAACTTCCCTTGCCTTTTACCTTTTCCAATCAAGACATCCTTCCTTTTGATCAAACAAGCATCTCCATCAAACTCCACCTTGAGGCCCTTACTTAGCATTTGACTCACACTAAGCAAATTCTTGGTAATAGATGGAATAAACAAGACATCCTCCAAATGAACATTCCTATTTGTAGAGAGAGAAATAGGAATTGTGCCAATCCCTTTGATTGCACACTCACCATCATTGGCCATGTAGATCACCCTCTTGTCATCTCCATATGCCAACAAAGAAGTGAAGTACTCTTTGTGAAAGGTCATGTGTGAACTTGCTCCACTATCAATCCACCAAGGATCTAGATCTCCATCATTAGCAAGCATATACGAAGACATCCAAGGCATCATCATTTGCATCTTGAACATCCAAACCATCCTCATCAAGAGTAAGATTACCTTGTTTGTCTTAGTTCTCGGAAATTACTGGAAAATTCCAACTTCAATAAAACAATTATCAACTAAAAAATTCTTTCGCCCCCTTTTAAAATCTCTACGATCACTAAAAGGATAAAAGTATTCATTCTAACATGTCTTGAGTGACAAATTTAGTAATGGGGAAGAATGAGCCAGCTTTTTCTTGTTAATAATACAAACTGTGTTGGTATGCCCCAGCTTCAAGCACATCAAGAAAACAACTTTTTCGTTTCAATTTTACTTTCCATCTAGGCTTCTAGGCCGATTGACCATGCTCGTTTTCACAAAAAACGACATCTTGGTCATGAAAAATTTCAAACATTCCTGTTCTCGGTTGCCCATTGCAGTTAATAAAATGAATATACACTTCACCAATTGTGAAAAAAGCCTTACGAAATTCCACCAGGAATTCAGCTTAATCACAATTCTATGGGTTGCATCCCCTACCACTGGGAGGCCTTACCCAAAGCAAAAACAAGAACTGATGAATTTTGTTTCCGCATACTGGGATGCTGCGCAAGCTAAAGTAGCTCGACCAACAATTTATCCAGTCAACAACAACTTCCAAACTTTACTTGTTGAATTTTTTTTTCCTTTTAAGCCCAAGTTGTATATCAAATGGTTAATTATCGATTATATAAATTTTGCATTGAGTTTTTTCTATTTATTGCGCAGATGAAATTCCAAGACACCATGGTCCAAAACTGCAACCATGTGTTTAATATTTTAGAGGGTCATCACTATCGAGTGATGTTGGGCCTTGGAGAAGTTATTACGCAAATAGAAAATGAAAGGGGTTCCTCCTGATGTTGCCATCCATACTATCCCATTGCAGGATGGTGCCATACCTGTCCAAAGGAAACCTTATCGCACCAATCCCACATATCGCGAGAAGATACGAGAAGATATTCAGAAGCTTCTCGATGGTGATTTCATTTATGAAATCGAGCTACGAGTATATAGTTAAGAAAACACAGTTTAAACACCCGACCGGATCAATCACCACAGCACAACGTCAAGTGCAACAAGACAAGACAACAAAATTGCTCTCAACAAACTGTATATTCAACTAATAAGTAAGTACAAAGATCAGTTGAACTAAGCACACGTGGTGCCGTTGAAATAAGAAAGCACTGTATAAGTCGATCATTGCTATTTTAACTCTCTCCCTCAATGATCAACATCTCTCTTTATTTTAGAATTTACTCTATTCATGGAACATATTTCCATGATAGTATTACAAGTAAAGGCCTTTTACATAACCAGATCTAAGCCAAGTTTGGCTCTAAAAGTCTCAAACTTTTCTTTACTTAAAGCTTTCATAAATACATCAGCAACTTGTAATAACGTAGAACAATGTACAATACTTATATCTTCAGATTGTAACTTCTCATGCACAAAGTGATATTTCACCTCAATATGTTTTGTCCTTGCATGAAATATAGGATTCTTAGCCAATTGTATTCCACTTTGACTGTCACAGAAAATAACAGTAGGATTTACCTGCTTCATGCCAATCTCACATAATAACTTACGTAGCCAAACACCTTCTTGGGTAGCAGAACTCAATGCTTTATATTCGGCTTCTGTAGAAGAAAGAGAAATAGTATCTTGCTTCTTGCTAGACCATGAAAAACAACTGCTACCAAAATTGAAGGCATAACCTGTTGTTGACTTTCTATAATATATACTTCCTACCCAATCAGCGTCAACATAATCCTGCAACTTAGGTAAAACACTCTGTCTTTTGTAGATTAGGCCAAGGTTAGGTGTACCTTTCACATACCTCAAAATTCTTTTTGCAGCTTTCCAATGGTCCATAGTGGGTGATGACATGAATTGGCCAATCAAACTTACAACATAGCAGATATCAGGACATGTAGTCGTCAGATATATCAAACTCCCAACTAGTTGACGAAATAGAGTAGCATTAATATGTGCACTATCATCAATACGAGATAATTTCTTACCAACTTCGCAAAGGGTGATGGGAGGTTTGCACTTTGTCATGTGAAATCTCTCCAATATCTCGCCCACATACTTGTTTTGACATAACCTGATATCACTGGCGTGTGTGACTGTGTGAATTGTCTTTTGATGCCATGTTCTTTGCAAAAGTCCTCAAAATCATCAGATTTGTATTTGCCCCCTCTATCAGATCTTAGCACTTTGATGCGTGCATCCAATTGGTTCTTTACCAAAGTCTTGAACTCCTTGAAGCGAGCAAAAGCGTCAGATTTTTTCTTCAAGAAATAAATCCATGTTCTCCTAGAGTAATCATCTATGAAAGTCATAAAATAATATGCTTTTTCCAATGACATGGTCTTCATTGGGCCGCACAGGTCGCTGCGAATGAGTTCCAATGGTTTCTTAGCTCTTGCAGCTCCACCTTTCTTGAATGTCTCCTTGTGATGCTTTCCCATGACGCATCCTTCACATATTGCATGATGATCATCCTGCAGTGTCGGTAACCCTGTTACCATCTTCAGCTTCGCCATCAATCTCAAACTCCCATAGTTGAAATGACCAAGTCTTTTGTGCCACAACTCAAATTGAGATGTTGTTGAGATAGCCAAACCATATTCTCCTGGTTTTGCAGCATCCAATTTATAAAGGCCACAGTTACTATCTCTATAACTCTTCACCACCACTTTGTAGTTGTGGTTCATATCCCTCATAAGGCATCCATCCTTGACAAATTCAACCTTAAGGTGTTGATTTGCCATTACACCAACAAAAAGCAAACTCTTTTTGAGTCCAGGAACATAAGGCACATTAGGGATGTTCTTGATTTTACCATCAGGAAACTGTACAGGTACATTGCCCACACCCTGTATTTGGCATTCCTCCCCATTGGCTTGAGTGACCTTATCCCCATCATGGATTGGTGAGAATTTCTCAAACCAATCACGTTTCCCGGTCATATGCCTTGTGGCACCTGAATCTATGAACCATCTGACACCATCATCAACTCGGGATGCCAATGCCGATGAGAAAACACTTGTCTTGTCATCTTCTCCATCATCTTCGGCAATGTTTCCTTGTTGAGTCACTTTTCCTGCCTTTATGTCCGCTTTCTTCTTGTAACATTCGCATGCCAAATGACCCAGTTTGTGGCAATAGTAACATTTGCCTTTCTTCTTCTTTTTCTCTTTTGATGACGACTCTCCCTCATCATCATCATCCTTGGATTTTTTGGGAACCCTTTTCCATCCGTTCTACTTGCCTTTAGCAAGCAAGGCTTGATCCTCCTGTGGGGTTTGCCTTGACTTCACCACTTCGTGACGCTGCTCTTCCTGCAACATGATTTTGTGGAAGTCTTCAAAAGTAGGCAATCTCTCCCTCGAAGCAATGCTGCTCACAAACATCTGTAGCCCTTCTGAGACACCGCTCATTGTGGTATGTACCAATTCAACATCCCTGATTGGTTCTCCAATCGCCACAAGTTGATCTCTCAGCTCCTTTATCTTTGTGAAGAAAGATCCCACTGATTCACTTTCTTCCATCCTTATTGTGTTCAATCTCGACTTCAAGAACATGGCCCGAGCTAGATTGCAAGTTTGAAATTGCATTCTAAGAGCTTTCCAAGCTCCCCTAGTCGTCGTGGCATCACTTATATGAGTGATTACATGGTCTTTCACTGAAAGATTGATTAAGGACATGCTCTCTGCGCCTTTTTATCAAAGGCCCTCATATCACCTGGAGTGGTATTTGGTCGAATTTCAATACCTGCCACAATCTCCCATAACTCTTTCTCCATCAAAATGCTCTTCATTTTGAATTTCCAGATGTTTTATTTAGAAGCCCCATCAAGTTTGCTTGCATCGCCCAAAATTGCCTCATTGATGTTTGCCATCTCCAAACTACTTGAAACTCCACCTGTAGGCTATAAAACGTATGTCGAAGCCAATCGTGATGTCAAAAATCACAAATAATGACCTGCAATTTTTGGCTTACCAGGCCACCCGCCGCTCTTTCGCCAAATTGAAAGCCAAATTGGTGTTGCTTTTCGAAATGCTTCTCGTCACCAACTACCAACTACCTGCCCAATGGAATGGTGAAATCACTTCTGGCACGCTTTGAACACTTTCTCCGCAGCAATGACTCTGTTTTGGTGTACCGTACTTGTAGGTACAGTCAGGGTGCCCTTCGTTTGGAGGCTATAGTCTTTCGTTTTGGCCAAAATAGGCTAAAGGAGGTGAAAATAAGGGCAATTTGGGTTTTTGAACTGTTTCTTCAGTGAGAAGAAACTTCACCCTTCAAAAACTTGGGACCCAACAATTTTTTCAAATTGAAGATGTTTAATGAAGTTACAATGCACTTTGCACTTCAGACCCCTTAAGGCTTTTTCACATGCATCCCAACGGTGGCCCTTGATCCTGCAGCCTATATTCCTCCATTTTCCATCATAGATCTTCACTAGACATGATCCGATGGTCGAGGTTCCTTCAACATGCTGAAATGGATTCCTTGCAAGCGCTAGACCCCTCCAAATGCTATGGTAGTTGAGCGACTGGGCGCGCACGAGGTCTGCCTGTCTCCTTCGCTCTCCAAGCTCCCCTAGCTATGGCTTTCTCACGGGTTTTCTGGCTGCTAATCGCGATCCATCTCTCTATCTGATCCACGGCCTTCCACGGCCTCTTACAAGCTGATTCTCCTTACTAGGGCGCCCTTCCTCATCAACTTACAGCTCTGAAAAAATCCTCCTACAAGGAGATATCCACGATTTTGCACTTTGAAACCCTAGCAGCTTTGAAGAGGCTTTACTCAGGCTTTCCCTGAGCTTCCACTAGCAGCTCCTATCTGGCTGAGGTCGCCCTACAACAAGCAATGTTTTGCTCCAAACTGCTCTTCAAACGATGTTCAATTGGATTCAAACCAATCACACATGCCAAGCAACCCTTCAGAAAATTTTCAGCTTCACTTTTTGCTTGCCCTCTGATTCAGCTGACAATCCCCTACCTCTGAATCTTCTTATAGTTTTGAGCTATTACACGAATCTCCACATACTCGGTTTTGTGTTTCCTAGCCAACAAACCGTCATGAATTTGCAGCTCTCTGTTCTTGTCCGGTGATTCAAGCCACCAAGAGACTCTGATACCAAGTTAAGAAAACACAGTTTAAACACCCGATCGGATCAATCACCACAGCACAACGTCAAGTGCAACAAGACAAGAATTGCTCTCAACATATTGTATATTCAACTAATAAGTAAGTACAAAGATCAGTTTCTTAAAAGCACTCAAAGGGCTCGTAAAAGAAAGATGGCCCGATAACTTTAGAACTAAGCACACGTGGTGCCATCAAAATAAGAAAGCACTATATAAGTCGATCATTGCTATTTTAACTTATACTTCCTAAGTAATTCCTTCGGCTTTTTCTCAACAGAATAAAGCCGAGCCAACAATAAGTGGAATATCCTATCTCCCTAAACTGTTTAAGGAATGTTGCTTTTAAAGCATTCCAAGTATCAACCGTTTCCGGTACTAATTGACTGTACCCAATCCTAGCCTGCTTCCGTAGAAGACCTGACAAAATTCTAACTTTTTCCTCATCCGTATGTTCTTTGTTTGCTATGGTAATGGATTCAAACTGCGACAAATAACTATCTGCATCTTCAAATGATGATCTCTTAAAGAAATAGTATCTGATTTTTGTAGATGTGGGTGGCACTGGGTTAGCCATATTATCAGATGGTGGTGAACTAGGTGAACTTGGAGGACTCGGAGGATCTGGAGGATCAGAATCTATACTACGCTCAAATGATGGTTCTGAAGAAGAAGATTTTGATAGAGTGGCTGAAATTCAATTAAAACATGAGAATATGTGTGACGCAAACAGAACAGTATCACAAACAATTACAGATCTTACAAAGTGTATTCGCTCAATTGATAAGAAGTAATGCTGTAAAAGATGACAGAGGGAAAGTATGCTCAAGCTATAGAAACTTGCTCTTCTCTCTCTATTGATACTCAGCTCCGTGCAAAATGCGTAAGTACAATGGCATGAATTGTTGACCTTATAGGAACGATCATCGGCCTCAATGTCATTTACCAACCGCCAAAATGTCGGTTGAGATCCGTTACTACGTCTCTATAGAACGTCGCAAATTCTACCCTAAATGTCAATTTACAAAGTGCAAATAGGCCTTTACATGTATTTAGGTAGTATAGCACATTTACATGTATAAAAATTGAGTTTTTTTTACAATATATAGCAAAAACTTGGATAATGTGGGATCACGAGGCTCCACAGCAAGCGACGTCCACGTCGGACATCGCAATCTGACGTCCATGTGGGACGTCGCATTGCGACGTCCATCGGATTCATTTCCATTGATTGGGAAGTGTCGCTCTGGATTCCGGCAACTTACGTGTGTCGGATTGAGATGCGTTTTAGGGACATCGGATTCTGACGACCTTATAGCGACGTGTTTTTCCGACGTTTGTGACGAATTAAAAAATAAATAAACCCGCGATTCACGTCGCAAATCGCGGCGGGTGTTGTAGTGTTATTCGTTCTTTTTCTTTGCCGGAAAGCGCCTTTCGAGGATGGATGCATTAAGATCCATTGATATTTACAATATATTCTTGGTATCCATTGATCTTTTGCATTTTTTTCATTGCAAATATTGATTGCATCAATGGTTCCTCTTGGTCTCCGATTATGTGTAGCCATTAGTCCAAAATATGTGTTTGCAAGTTGAGAATGGAGAGAATGAAGAGAATGAGAGATAAACCTATGAATGACAATCCAAAATGTCTATGGAAGCTATGAACAGAGAGAACAAAGAGAATCAGAGGTATACCTAAGAATGACAAGAAGTTCCTAAACTAAAAGGACTAGTTAACTACAGTTTACAACTATTGACGTCAAATCAACCTCGAGTGTACAAAGACGGGCAACGAAAGAATACTTGGGCAGTAACTGTGGTCCAATCACAATCATTTTTTTGCCCGGCGGGATATTTGAAAATTAGAAGACTTTGGGCAGGAAAGGCAAAAGCAATTTCCGTCTGTCAACCACTGTTACAGTTCGTCACATATGGACACCATTGATTAGGACACATAAGCATTGAAAGCGTGCGAAGTCAAAAAAAAGAATCTTGACAAAGGGCCCATTTTGAGTTCTAATATCCCCTAATGGAGGCATTGCAAGAGTGAAAAGCATTCTAGATCTTGTCCACGCAGACTTATGTTGGCCTATGAGGACAATGTCTATAAGTGGGGCCTATTATTTTATCACTATACATAAGACATGGATTTACTTTTTGAAAAAAAAAATGATGCCTTTGATACTTTCAGAAGCTTCACAGCTATGATTAAAAATCAAACAAGTAGAAAGATAGAGTACAAAGAATTTGACCCTTATATAGTTAGGTTCAAAGAGTTGATGTGGCTATTGACTATTGGCTCATTTGTAAAACTTGTGAGTGTAAGTTAAATTGTCTTCATTTATTTTTGTAAGTAATTTGATTTTACAATGCTTTTATATTCACTATTTTGAGTTGTGCCACATCAATTCCCTATTGTGCTTCAAGGCACATATAATCAAAAGAGCTGGGATCTTGGTGATAGGCTTGCTGATGTGGTGCGATATATAGTTGGAGTCTTGGCTTTGACCTCAAGTTGTTCATTGAGCTCTTCTGATTCTGTATCATCCGAAACCACTTGATTTTGACTACATATAGCTCTTTTAGATTTTAGTCGACAAAGATCACTTTGAAAGGTAAACCTTCTAATTGAATATGCAAAAAGCTTGCCCATCGTCGAGAATCAATAAACATATGAGAATCTATGGATTTATTAGAATAAGTGACCGAGTGAATTGAAGCCTCTAAATTGTCACTCACTAATTCCTCCAGTTCATCAAAAGAATGTCTCAATTGTGTTGCTCCAATATCTGAAGAGAAAGAAGAGTTAATATTTGTGATAGGTTGTGCTTCAGATGTCATCTCCTAGTAAGTTATACTTAGTAAAGGAATTTTAGAAGATGAGAAAGTAAAGGATGTCGATGTCGTATCATTGAGAGTAGCAAAATGAGAACCAAATAGAGTGGCTTTATAGAAAAAAGCTCTCATTTGGCACATTAAAGGGAAGGCTCTTAGTTGTTTCTATGTACTGAATTACAAGAAGTGATAGAAGAGGAGGAACTACTTGTCATCTCAATATTTAAAAAATCAAAGCTTGAAACTTATGTAGAGCATAAGAAAAAAGAGAAATTTAAACTTGAAAATTCAAAACTAAATCACAATTACAACATTGTCCTATGTTGCTCATAGAAGTTTGAGAAGCTATGCCAAGTTCAATAGAGCTAAATATAGTCTGAAGCAATGTTTGAATATTGTTCTAGATGCAATTGCGAGGAGAAAAACCCAGGTTTCTTCTCGTAGTTTAAAATCAGCATGGTTGGGATGTGGCAAGGCAGTTTCCTCCACTACCCTTGTAAGCAAGCTTGCTCCTGAAAAAAAAAATACCTCCTTCTGACCATGTATCTCATCCCAAGAAGAAATAAATTGCCAATCCTATTGAAGATTCTCTCGAGTGGCCCAAAGCCTCTGACCCAAGAGATCAAGAAAAATGTAGATGAACCTACATTGGCACTGTAACAATGAGCAAAATTTCTCTATTTTGTAGGAAGAACATTCTCAAGCTTTCTCCTAGATAGTACCACACTATCATCTATGGAATAGTACTACACAAGACTAGCTTTCAATTGACTACTTCCCCTACCCTAATGCAAGAAATATACCAAATGAGATTGTTGCTAGCTGCCAAAGTCAAAGTCTAACCTTGCTTCTACTTGATGCAACAATATCCAAATTTGTCCAAGACTTCAACTAGTCAACCTTATTTCTTAGGATTCAAGCTTCTAATCAGTTAGGCCTACCATTACAAAACATCATCGTGGTCCAACACCCCATTTATTGCACAACTCTTAAGAAATGCTACTTAAGGATTCAAAGTGTCTCTATCTATAGCAATTACCTCACATTATTTATGTAATTCACTCTTTAAAACTAATAACTATATATTGGTAGTGTTGCTCTATAGTAATTCTCAGTGTTGGGCACATATCAAAAAATTTTATACTAGTAAGGTTTGTGTATTGCAGTTTTTTCAAAAATTTAATACTAGTAGAGTATCATTATGAGGTATAGGAGTTGGTATAACCTAGCTGGTATCATAAGAGCGATACTAGTCGGTTATCAAGCTAGGTATAAACATGTACAAATTTTTAAAAGTACTATTTTTCAAGGGTAATATCAAAAAAATTTGAAATATTAAAAAATATACTACCATTGGTACCATGGCAAAAATCCATAAGATCTCCCAAGCTCAGCCGTATTCTGCATAACCCACATCCGTGTAGTTGTAAAGAGAAACTACAACAGTCCCGACAGAGCCTAGCCTGAGATACATGAGAGGCCCATACTTACTAGCTAGTTGCGCTACAGATTGATGTGGCAACGTGCCCAAAAGATGGAGATGTTCGATCAATGGCCAAGCTGGTGGAGCTGGAGGCAGGTTGAGCTTTTTCTGTGGCTGAGAAAGCACAAGCTGGTGAACTAACTTGTAGAGGACCAAGAGCGATGCTAACCCAAGCACTGTGGCTGCAGTATACCCATTCAGCTCCATACCTCTAAACACTCTATGATCAGCAGTCAGCACCCAAAACATGTATCTCTCTCCACGATCACTAATGATAGCTCTGTATCAATAGTGACAAATCTCTCTCTCTCTCTCTTGCCAAAAAAAAGGCACATATTTCAACTTATGATTAGATATACAATATTGAGTGCTCTATCCAAGCAAATAATCATGACCCACCTTGTCATGGAGAATGATTCTTGCTATTATCAACCCATGGGATCACAAAGAATATAACTTGGGTCTGCGAGCAAATTACTCAAGCATGATATATCAACTCACCATGTGCAGGAAGATCATCTCGGAGGATGATAGGTTGATGTTGGTGGAGCTTAAGCTCTATGACAAAGCAAGATGCCCGCCTACCTAAACACCCTGCCCTTCACCTCGTAAGCAAAGTGTGAGCATTAGTATGCTTGGAGTGTGTATTAGGTCTGCCTAAGTTTTGAGGCCGCATGCCGCATGAAAGAGACACTCGGAGCCAAATCCATCAAGTAGTTAGCTCAATACCATTGATGCTAGTTGTCCCTTATTGTCAATTTGAAAGGATTTGATCCTCATAGTGGATCTTATTTGTAGAAATTTAAGTATTGTAGCTATGATTATTTTCTCGTAAAAAGTGTACATGGGAACTTTTTGCATTTTTCTACATAACATTGTACGTGTAAGTTAGATTGCGGATACTGGTACTAGAAGCTTATACAAAAGTCCAACACATATATGATTTAGAAATGTGCATAATATGAGTGATTGAAAGATGGACAAACAAAAGTATTGTTGCCAACGCATGCCGCCAGAAATCTCCTACCAGTGATAATTCCTAGGTTAAGAAACTTAGTTGTTGTATGAAGAAATACCAAATGCAAGTATCAAAGACAACCACCGTAGCGAAGGCATCATCATCATCATCATCAAGCCAGTACCAAGGAAGCTCGGTGAGGATGTCTTCACCATCATCCCAATATACGCCATTGTCTAGTGCAGAGAAGAACATGGAAGCGAAAGAAGAAGCAGAGGATGCTGCTGAGCAGGAGCAAAATCAAGCTGATATGATGCAGGAGCCAGCACCACAAAAAGAAGAAAAAAATCTAGGATCACAAAAGTGATGTAGCGAAAAATCGATGGATCGAAAAATTGATGGGTCGAAAAAACTGATAATTTGCAAAACTGTACAATATCTAAAAGATTTTTCAATGGCTCAAAAAAACTGAGAAGTATCAAAAAATTTGAACGACTAAAAAAAAATCGCGACCTTTTTGAGTCGATCCGGACTCGAAAAAATCTAGAAAAATTTGAGATGCCTCGAAAAAATTTCCAGTTTCTTCGAATCAATCCGGACTCGAATAAATCTGACAAATTTGAGCCGTGTATTGAAAATTTTTAAAGTATGTAGAAATTTACAAGGGACAAAAAAATAGCAAGTACCCAAAATTTTACAAAGGATTGAAAAAATATTTTTTGAGCCCGTGCTTAAAAATGTCACCTTCATATGATTTTCGAAAGAAGTAGGTAGGAATATGCATGAAAGAGAAAAAAAAAAATTATCAAAGAAAAAAAAAAATTAATAACCGAGAAGTACTTATCAAACAGGATCTATGGTAAAAATATCTTCATAGTATCGTCGCAAGCGACTACCATTGACTACGGTGTCAAGGGATATGCCTTCGAGTGTCTCTACTTGCATGACACCATTTGTAAAAACAATTTGGACAACATAAGGACCTTGGCTACGGAATTTCAATTTTCCTGGATGGACTTTGAAAAATGTGTAAAGTAAAACTTTATCAGCATCATAAATATCCTTAGTCCGGACATGACGATCATGCTAGGCCTTCTGTCATCATTTGTGGACTAACTGTGCATGGTAAGATATAAGACGTTTCTCACACAGTTTTGTCAATGTGAAAAGTCGATTTTGAATTTGGTGTTGATAAGCATTATCGTCACAAAAGTCTTCGGCATAAGCTAAAGTGACGCGTAAGGACAGAATAAAAAATTCTACTGGCATAACAGCCTCTTGGCCATATACTAGCTCAAATGGTCTTTTCCAATTCGTGGCTCACTTTGGCTTTGTGCGATATGCCCAGATAGCAGAGAATAACTTTGTTTCCTAGTCTAATCGACTAGTTTCTACTATCTTGGTTAAGATTTTACAAATTGTTTTATTCATAGACTCAGCTAGTCCATTGCATCTAGGATAGTACGGGGGGTACTCTTTTGGTGAATAACGAAGTAATGAGTCAATAAACTATTAATTACTTTATTAAGGAAGTGAGAACCTCGATCACTGACAAGCTCTATTGGACAACCAAATCTAGTGATGATGTTTTCATAGAGGAAGCATGCTACAAACTTTGCATCTGCTTTTCGTGTTGCTCTAGCCTCTATCTACTTTGTTGCATAATTAGTGCCAATCAAGATATAATGTGATTGTGCTACTGAACTAATCGGTCCAACAAAATCAATATCCCATTTGTAAAATGCTTCACTTTCAAGTAGTGGAGTAAGGAGATTGTGATCAGCCTTTTTGGTATTCTTTGCGCGTTGGCAAATGTCACAAACTTTTATATAAGCATAAGTGTCTTTGAAAAGGATTGGCCACCAGAATCCAACCAGAAGAATTGCCCTAGCAGTAGCATCAGAGGAGAAATGGCCTCCCACAATACCTTCGTGTGTCAAGGCAATAATATGTCGAACTTCAGATTCGTGGGCACAAAGACGTGCAATACCATCAACACCTAACTTATATAGTTGTTTCGCAATAAAATGATATGGTAAAGACTTCATGATAAGTTTGATTTTTTGCGGTTTGGCTAGATATCTAGTGACATCATCTGCCCATAACGGAGTCGCATCTATATAAAATAGACACGCATCTGGTAACTCATCATTTATTGTCTCATTAGATGTTTCAGCATTAGGTAATCATGAAAGATGATTAGCCAAAAAATGTTGTGATCCCTTCCGAATAACAACTCGAAAGTTGAATTCTAAAAGAATCAACAACCCATTCGAGGAAGTTTAAACACAAAAAGGGCCTTTTGTCAATATTCCTTTTTCATTTTTTATTCACTTTTATTCACTTCTTTTGTACATGTGGCCCAATAGTTTCTTGGCATAGTGACTCTAACGTAACGTTACTTCACATTTTGAGTCTACACTAGAAATGGCATAACTTTTGATTGCCATATCAAAATGCAACGAAAATTGGTGCGTTAGAAAGCGCTTGAGCGCTTTTTAATGATATATTACATGTCATACTTCTGAGCTACTACCCAAAAGTTATAGAATTTCAAAGATATTGGTTGAAAATAGTGACAAAATGCAAAATAGATCTTGGCACGAATTCGTATGCGGCCCTTTTTGAGCTCAACCTTCCTCTAATGCATCGTGCAATTCGTCCAATTTTGCAAGGTTTATTCAATAGGTAAAGAAGAGCATGATGGTCGGTATAAAAGACAAAAAGCTGGCCTAGCAAATAATGTTGAAATTGCTGAACAACATAGACCATTGCTAGTGCTTCTCAATCTATTGTGAAATAGTTAACCTTAGCTGGAACAAGCTGACGGCTCAGGAAACGGATTATGAAATCCTTTTTGAATTCTTCGGGTTGCATTAAAACAGCATCTATAGCATACTTACTAGCGTTCGTATGCACATGGAACTCCTTAGTATAATCAGGCACGCGAAGAATGGGTGCGGTAACTAAAGCCTGTCAAAGATCTTCAAAGGCTTTTCGGTCTTCTGTCCACCTTGGATCGGTAACGATTTGATATACTAACCACGCTTTATCGGTGTAGTGTATTATAAAAATTTGATAATAACCTGTGTGGCCCAAAAAGATGTAAATTTCTTTCACTGTGCCAGGTAGGGGCATTTCAAGAAAGACTCTGATCTTTTTAGGATCAGTGTCGATACCATTTCGAGAAATAATATGGCCCAGTACCACACCATGGGTAACCTAGATCTGGCACTTGTCGGGATTCTATGAAATTCCGAACCTTCGATAACGAATGTAAACTTGTTTAAGGGCATCGAGATGCTTATCTTGAGAGGAATGCACACCAAGATCATCGAGATAAATCTCTAGATTTTTGTGCAAGAGGTCCTTGAAAGCTCGTTACATCTTCCTCTGAAATGTGGATGGGGCATTGCACAGACCGAATGGCATAACTTTATATGCGAAGGTACCAAACTTTGTAACAAAAGTTGTTTTGAAACGGTCTTCAGGAGCAATTTGGACTAAGAAATAGCCACTAAAACCATCAAGGAAGCTAAAAGCTTATGCTCCGGCCATATCTTTGAGGAGTTGTGAAATAATCGAAAAAAATGTTAGCTCTATTTGGGGCACCAAGTGATTTCCCAAAGTGAGAAGATGATATAGTCATGAAAGATTTCTTTTATGGCCCCATCTTACTCAATAAGCTTTTCACAATAATCATCAATGAGTTCACATGCAGTTACTCATGCCAGAAAACATTTGACTTGTATATCCATGCATTTGTAAGAGGAATTGAACTCCAGACCTCAAGGAGAGGAAAGGATTCAAAAACAACAGGCCCCTTACTTCTGTACTAATGCAGAATTGAAATGCACTCACCAACAATGTAAGGACCAGGGCATTCCTTCACCAAAAAAGACATGCAGATCATACCTTCTTTTCCTGATCCAGAAGCTCACGTATTCTTATATGTGCTGCAGTTGTACACAAATTCTGCAATCAAGAAACAAATTTTTTAACTCTTTACATGAGAAATTAAGATTCGAACTTGTTGCTTTAAATTTAGTTCAGCACTCATCTATGTACGTATGTATGAATGAATTTAGGTATGTGTCTATATCATAGTTGCCAGTTGTGTATTTTTTTATTAAAGAGAACGTAAGTATTGGGCCCGTTCCGACCCAGGTTTCAGCAGATTATGGTGAAGTATCTTCAGCAGGTAAGCATTCAAATGTCTCACCATCGTGCAAGCAAGGACTCGCTGAAGGCTGCACTGTGGACAATCATGAAATCTAGTAATCACATAAATAGATTCCTGAACTGACTCGGTCCTTCTATCGGACAATCATGGCAAGAACCAAAAGATAAAACAGGATGCAGAGCAGCAAGCAGATTGGTGTCCTGTATTTTTTAATTAAAAAAAAACGTAACATACAGTACGTTCGGAATAGGTTTCTAAGAGGTGTATATATATATATATATAGTTCCCGCTACCTTAGATATATGTATACATATATATATATATATATATATATATATATATATTCTAAGGTAGCGGAACCGGACGCGGATGCGAGTTCCGGGATGCTTCTGTCATTTGCCTTTAGCATCTAATTTTTAGGTAGATGTAGACATTCAATTAAAGAATTCTATTGAAACAAAAAAGAGAGGAACATATGCTTAGAGACAACTTAAAAGTAGATTCTATGACCTAACAGAAGTACTGGTAAGTTTGTAAGACGCAAGTGCACATCATGACATGCAAACATTAAAATGAGTTACATTCTCTTGGGTATTTGGACTTATACCTATTACAACAAAATCCAAAAAGTTTGACATCAAATATGTAGGAACAACTGCCAGCAGTCAACGGAAATAGTGTTGTGCAAAGATATTAAACCCCTGATTGCTTGTGCACCAGATTGACCTAAAAGCAAATGCAGCCAAACCAATATTATAATGGCATAGTAGCATCCCATAATCAATGTTTTAATGTCGAACCAGTTTTGAGATACATCGCAACTAATTTCATCATAAGTCATGAGGATGCAAGCGGTGATATAACAAGCTAAAAAATCTTCAATAAAGAAAAAAAAAATCTTCTCATTTCAAAGTGCTGCACCACATTATTCAACAGGCTGAGTTGGTAAACAACTAAACCCATCGATAGGGTTATTAAGACAAATGTCTGATGTTCTGTTAAATACTTATGTGCCTAATGAAAGAGCAATTCCAGTCCATATGGAGTAAACAATAAGTACTTAGAGATGGAACAATTTTCAATTTGTTTATCTTTGCACTGAAGTACTATATATGCTTTTACATTGGAAATCAATGTTCAAAAGTTAAAGAAACAAAACAATTATAGTTCAACACTATCCACAATTTATTGTAGACCTGTCATAAATGCTTTTTGGTACAAATACATTTAGATTTCAAGAGAAACTAAGGTATAAAAAGTCATCCTACCAAAATCTATAGGATATCCATCAAGATAAAAATGATTTATAAATCAACCCTGAGTAATCTGAATACTCTCTTGAGTTATGTGCCCTATTCCTAGCATCTCATGCAAGAAAATAGCATCCACACAATTTCGATAGATTTAACTGTCTCCTAATTGACTGGAGATTTAGGCTGGAAACAATAGACAAGCATTCATTGACTACAATCTATGGTAGAATAAGCAAATTTCTCATAAATAAACACATTACTTACTATAAGAATGCTTGTGAGATCTACACAATTTCAAGTATGCACTGGAGTAAAGAAATTTAGATTCTCAATTGGCTGACCTACATTATTGACTCGTTCAATTGATCAAAAATTACTCATCTTAAGAATCGTCACATTTTCTTATAATCTTTTAATAACAATTAAGTATCAAATTATGATCCGTCAATCATAAACATTTAGAATCTTATGATTTGTCAATCATAATTTACAGGATTCCAAAACCATACTTAATCATTGAAAGATATTGGAGTATATGTACAACATACCACTCAAGAAATATACGAACTATTCGATTTTTCCAGGAAAAATTATTGTATTCAAGAATATTATTTCAACCAAATCTTTAACTAGATTATGAGTTATCCAAATTCTACGATCAATCATATAACTAAAGACAAAAGTCATACCAAAATCATTTTAACACCCGGATATTTGTTGAACTTTGTCATCCAATATGAGCTCACTGGGATACAATCAATAACTTAGATACTATTTCTCCTCCAAAAAATATTCTATGCACACAACTTCCACTCATGAATCTCGATGATTCACAAATCATGTGTCTTATAAGCAATATAGATCAAAATAAACAGTTCCTGGTGAATTTTCTTCACACTGCTTATTCAATCAATTAACTTTTAGCCAGGAGTAATCCAATTACTCAAGTCAATTGCAAATGACTTATACAGACATCTTTGGACATAAGGTTAAGATTAAAGCTTTATTCCCACCTGATCCAATCCATAACAAAATGGTACTTGGCAAATCCAATCAGCGGAATCTTAATTCAATCTAGCTTTCACATGACATGGCTTGGGGGCTCTAGATCCAGTTTTGATCTAGGTTTGATTGGGCGGTTTGGCTCCATAGTGTCTCCTGTTGTGTTCTCCTATCCTCATCTTAGGGGTATTCCCTAGTGGTCTTTACAACAGTCCGCCGAAGAGATTAAATAAGGTGTGGTATACCTCATATCTTATTTCACCTGATTCAATCTAAGTAACTATGATTCTTATTTGTACATAAAGTTTCTAAATAGTAATATAGTCATTCTATAGATGATATTATCTTGAGTGGAAGTTGCATGAAGCTTGTTGATGAAACAAAAAGTGTACTAGGTAGTGAATTCAAGAGGCAAGATCTAGATGAGCTTCACTACATCTTAGGCCTAGAGATAGACATATGGCAAGATCAAGCATTTATTAGTCAATCTAGATATGCTCTTTCTATGTGTAAAAAGTTTTATATGGAAAATTGCAAGAGTATACATACTCCTATGGAGCATGTTGTAAAAAGATCCTATCAAAGGGGATGAAAGTTCCTTTGAGGACATCACCCTTCATAGGAGTCTTATTGGCTCTCTTATTTGGTTGGCCGTAACTAGGCCATATTTGAGCTTTAGTGTGCACAAATTGAGTCAATACATGCAAAATCCAAAAGTTTGTCATTGGAAATCGGCCAAAAGGATCTTGAGATATGTTTTCTCCACACTAGATTATGGATTGATCTATAGAAGTGAGGATCTAACAATGGTTTCCTTTTCATATTTGGACTTTGCAAGTGAAAAAGTCGATAGGAAGTCCACAAGTGCTTATACTATGTTTATTGGAGGCAATCTGGTATCTTGGCTATCCAAGAAACAATATACTATATCATTATCATGAAGCTGAGTACAAGGCCCTTACAACAACTATGGATCAAGAGGCTACTTATGGAGCTAAAGTGCATCAAATATGAAGATGTACCTATTTTCAAGTGTGACAACATTTTGGCTCAAGCTCTTGCAAACAATCCAATTTTCCATGCAAGAAGCAAGCTCATCAAGGTAGCACACTATTGTGTAAGGGAGAAGGTCATTGCAAGGGTAATAACCTTGGGGCGTATGAAATCACCTTCATGTATTGTCGATCTTCTCACAAAACCATTGATCAAGAATGCTTTTGTCAATTTTAGATCTAATTTTGGATTGATTTCAAGATCTATGTTGAAATAGATAGATATCTTTTAAGGAGTGTGAAAATTGTAATAGCCATCTATCTTGAGTTTTGGGGGTTCTATGTCAAATCCACCCCTTCTACATTTGTAAATAATTGCTCAATGCCCTGCTGTCTTCCTGTGTACCTGTGACCTGCCTGCCTGTGAAAAATCAGACCTCTACAGTCTGTCTACAATCTGAATTTTCCATGGTAATATGTGTCTAGATTTTTTCCAATGATTAATGCTCTGATCTCGTTGCCTATCACAACAATTTCTACAAACTATTTTATTCGAAAAGGATACATCTATACAAGAAATGGAAGAATTACCTGGAGCCTTGAAAGAGTGGCCTCCCTTCTTTCGTTTCTTTAAGCAGTCCTTAGAAAGGTGCCCCTTCTCCATGCAGGAGAAACACAACCCACCACATTTGGCCTTGTCAAAGTCAGCTTTCTCCAACCAAGGGCACTTCTTTTTCTTTCTTGAAGGGGAAGCTTCATCAACAAGTCTCTCTTCACTTGTTTTGAAAGGAGGGCCCGAAGAGGGTTTGTCCTTGGATTCGGGCTTTTGCTGCTCTTTGCGGGTCATAGTGTGCATATCGTCAAAAATTCGAGTGAAACACATGGAATCCTCAAGGGATTGTGGCTGATTGCGACGGACCTATAATCGATATTCTTTGGGCAGGCTCAATATGAAATGCAGCTTAAGGAGCACTCCGTCAATACGGTTAACAAACTATGAAGCGGCTTCTTGGAAGTCTTGCAAATATACATCTAGGGGTTTCATCCTCATTTGCAACGTGGCAAATCGACAATAATACTCAAAACCGTCAAGGACTGGCATAAAGGCTGCCTTAAAGGCTACCTGAAAGTCATCCCAAGTAGATGGGACTGTAGCATGCTCCTTGAAAAACAGAGATAGAACACAAATAGGATGAAAGTTTGCGAGAGTTAACATGAAGTATTGATGAATCTATATGCAAAAAAGGTGATCAAAAATCCACTCAGACATCAATAACTTCCATATCTATGAGAGTTAATCTTAGCCACTTCATCCCAAGCAAGATCCATCTCAAATGCAGCTGCAAGAGAATTTGTTCCTGGTAGATCTTAATACATCAAGATTTTTACTGCAAAATAGTACAAATAACTCTCACAAGGCCAACCCTCGCCTGAGTGAGCCTCGCAAGTATGATTAGTTGAGAGATCTGTCTTAGATCCATCTACAATAAAAATTTCAAGGTCAATCAAAGCTAGGATCAGAGAGATATCATTAGCCAGTTGAGCTGATCTAATCCCAACAGATCTAAATTGCGTTCTTCCCATCTATCAAGATTCAGTATTCTTGGGCCTCTCCAATGAATGAATTTGAGATCAAGACGATCAATAGCAAGAAGAATCGGAAACCAAACGTCAAACATCTCCAAAGTTGCAGCCGCACCAATCGAGATTGAAGCAACACCAGTTGTAATAGACCCTATGGAATCAACTTGTACTTGTCATACCCTTGCAAGCAATCTGTAGGGCACCTCATCTCGAGATGCCAAAGTGTGATGGGTCAACAGACCCCATCAAATTTCTCCAAATTTATGTGGTGTTTCAACCAGTCGGCCAAAGAGAAACGCACATGGGAAGGGGTTAAAACATCCTTAATTACCCGCTTAGAACCAAAAATGTTTTTGGAAGACCCATTTACCTATTGAGCAAGATCAAGATGTTTTAAAGAGAAAGGGTCCAAGATTACATTGAACAATTAGAATATCTACAATCCGAATGCAACACAATTCTCGATCATGCGGTGATCATGTGGTTTCTAGCCGGGTTACCATGACGTATCAGAGCCTAAACAATGGGAACAGTATGCTACGTTGCAGGAAGCCATGGAGGATGCTATCAGAGAAAAAAAAGGACTGGATGATGATTCGAGTCATGGCTATCCAACGATCCATCATCCCACTCCCTCGGTTGCATCAACCTCCAACGCTTCCAATATATTGAATGATTTGTTGATGGAACAGATCAGTAAACTTTACAAACAACAGATGGAACAGCTTACAGCCCAGTTTGATCGAAAACTGAAGGCTTTGTAGAGTGTTGTTGTGACTTCATCTACAATGCCAAACCATAGTCAACCATAATACCCACAAAGAGAAAATGTCCGGTCTGTACCTAGAACCATACAGCCAATGAGTGTCCAGTATTGAGGCAAGATTCCAAACTGACACATCGGTATTGCCATTTGTGTAATGCGTCATCACACGAAACTGCGTTCTACAAATTAAACCCTAGGATCATCCAGCAAAAGAGGGTCCATTTCATGCCTCTTATCTGTTATGTACCATAATGGTTTGCCCTTCAGTGACGGCCTCGCAAGGGGCATGACGTAGGTCTGGTGTTATCGACATGTTTGGGTGCCATGCATCACCATTCTGTTGGAGTTTAATCTAACTCATACTCATCCTAACTGTCCGCCTTCCTTCTCTCAGTTTTACTCTCTCAAATGAAACCTGCAAAAAATGAATTGTTTTTCAACAATCTGCATTTATAAACTAATTGTCGCAACAGTCTGCATTTTTCCTCGCAATTTTTGACAAGCAAAAAACCCGACACTGGCGTCTTTTTACCTTCGGGTCATCCTGAGCAACTAAGTGTTTTGCGACACTTGTGCTAACTTGGTTTCCGGCCATTTCAGACACTTCCATAAATGCAACACGGCTTCGCAAAAAATGTGACACTGTAGTTTTACATGGAACTCCACACAGGCGAAAAATGCGACACTCTACAGAAATACACAGGATTCGAAGTACAGACTGTCTATGTCTTCACACTCCAATAACAACTGTTTTAATTAGTTAGTTAAGTGATCTTGTAAATGTAAAGCTAGAATAATGCAAGATCTTTCAGTTGCTATATATGTAAATGAGAGATTGAATTGATCATGATGAAGATCAGAGAGATAGATCTACAACCAAAATTGGTCTTTCAGTAGCTGACTCCTCAAAGTTAGTGATTATAGAGAGAGATACATATATATATACTCACAACTTTAGCAATTGATTTGAGTCTGTAAGTAGGATCACGCACTTATCAGCGCAATAGTATTGTGATCTGATTGTTGTTTTATGACATTATTATACAGATTTGTTACTGTTTTACATCTTTGCATTCTTGCAGAATGAAACTAACTCTCACTCCTCTTACACAAACATTATTATCAGAGAAATGTATGGCTGTCACTGACGCCTAAGTTATTTCTACATTCTCTTCATATCAGATTATCAGGAATAGAGGATTGCATGGCTGTCTCATACACGTAATCATTTTTGTAATCCCTCTTTCATGGCAGTCTAAGACTCCTACATGGATAATCTTATTCAACACAAAAGAACAGCTCGCAATCTCCGTTCTCTAAGTAATCCATGATCCTGTTAATAAGAAATTTTGTTTTTAGTTGGCATCAACATCCAAGTGCCAACAGATTGGTATCAGAGCACTGGTTTATTGGATTACTAGAGTTTAGGATTTATAATAGAACTTAATACGTTCTTGTTCTATAGACTTTTCTGCAAATATGTTGGAAAGTTACTCTGGCAGGCTTCTATGCAGGGCTAGGACTGTGTCCTCATACTATTGTTAGCCGTGCAAGAGTCAATTTTCAGTGGTTTGTGAAAAATCAAGATCTAATGGTGTTTTTTCTCATTTTTTCCTTGAAAAATAAAAATTTTTATGGTATTCTATAGGTTTTGGGTTGGGTGCTGATGTGTCAAGCCCTTAAAGACTATCTCAGGTCTCTTCTACCCCCAAACACCTCCTCCGCTAGCTTCAAACATATCCTCTCTAACTACTCGTAGTGACTATCCTCGGCAACAGCGCCACTATAGGGTCGTAGATATAGCAGTAGCCCTCCGCCTGTCAAAAAGGGTTAGATCCACTAGGCATTAGGGGAGTTTTGAGCTCCAAAAAGACCCTTTAAAAATTCGTGCAAGATGTCTTTTATATTATTAAAATATTATAGAACTAATGCATTTGACTTGCCATAACTTTTTAATCATATCTTAGAAGTATGTCATGTAACATATCATTGAAAGCCCTTGTTGAGCGCTTTCCAATGCACCAAACTCCGCTAAATTTGGACTTACCACTAAAAAGTTATGCCATTTTTAGTGTGGAATCAAAATGTGAACTCAAAAAGTTACGTTACGTAGATTTCAAATTTGAGTGTTTTGATTGGTCCATGTGTAAGAAAAATTTAAGAAAAAATATAAAAAGAATCTTTACAAAGGGTCTTTTTTGGCTTTAGAACTTCTCTAATGATAGTTCTCTAATTATATCCACTTGTCTACATTAGTTGCTTTCTAACATTAATACTACTTTACCCCGTCCACCTAACTCTAACAACCACACAAGTCCAAGATGTAAAGAGAGAGGGAGAGAAGAGAAGTGAGGGAGGTTAGCTCATGTGCTTAAAGCCTTATTCTAATGGAAAAACCATTGAAACGTAAACCAATGTGCAAAGTGGTAATAACTAGAAAGCATTAGAAAAAAGAGCATTAGAAATGAATGAGGATGCTTCAATTGCAAAATTGGTAGAGTCTCATCCTCTCTATTAAGCATGAAAATGGAGTACAAGAAGTGCCTTTTTATTCTTGCGGAGACATTTGCCCCTATGCTTCTATTGACTATTTCGTTGAGGCAAGGATTGAAATCCTAGCCCTTCAGAGAAAACACAACTAAATCAATGGTGCAGAAAGAAGCACACTCTACCTACCACCAATTTGACTTTGACTAATAACTTGAAATATAGCAACTTAGACTTTAGGCCTTTTATATTATTTTATTTAAATGGCCCGAAGTGTATTTTATTTCACGATACAATATTTTACAAATGCTCATTGAGTTATGGACTTATGCTCGTAGGATGCCACGACCCTTGCACATATTTTTTCTATTTTTGTTGGGCTTATTTATTTATACACAAAAAATACCCACAAATATATCTAAGTTTGGCCTCCAAATTGCCAAATACAACCAACATGTTTCTCAATCATGACTAATATAAACACTCAAAGTTTGTTATTTCACTAACACATGTTGATGTGTTGTCATAGCCCCTTCTTTTGGAAAAACTCAATCCTAGTTCACTGAGCAACAATATTTTGAATTTCTTTAGCCTTGTTGTGTGGCGTTTTATATTTTTATTTGATACACTAATGTGATTGAAGTTTCCATTGCCAACTCACTTTACTCCTATTGGTTGGGTGTTTTCAAGTTTTAGTGAGTTATCTTTTGCATTCATTTTTGTTACTTCAATATTTGTCCAACTCTTTATTATCGTAATTGACCGAGGCACTAACGTGATGCCTAGTGAACACCAATATAACTTGATAAACAACTCTCTACCTAGGGCATCCTATGTGATCCATTGCCAAGGGATCTACTAGATAACCAAGCCAAACCCGACGAGAAGGGCCTTGAGTGAGCTTGGCTAAGCGAGCTTTTTAGCACTGCATTTACATTTCTCTCTACTGCCACTCCATCTCTATCCATGTGCTCTTTTCTTATGTTCTTAATAAACGACAAGATATAGTTCCCGTATATTCTAATCACAAATCTCACACCAAAATTATTTTTTTCTAACGTCACACAAATTTGTTTTTCTCTTTCTCATTTCACACACCTCCCAAATAATATTACATAGGATGCAAATATAAACTGAAATAATATTTTTTGTTCTTTTGAATACTCATCTGGGTATTGTTGTGATTGTAAATATTTAAAAAATACTGATAAATATTAAAATTTCAGCATCAATCTACATCACTTGTTCATCTTTTAATTCATTCACATTTGTTATTTTTTTCCTTGATAGATAGATTGCACTAGTGTGATGCTTTTCTTGTCATGTTTCTACGTGGTAAGTAAACTCATACATAAACAACACCAATCCTACTATCTTTGCTAATAAATCCAGCTCACAAGATGTCTTAGTGAGTAGTGATCAACATAAAAAATGAACGAATAATCCAAGAGATCATGTCTAAATTGCTTGACGGAATAGATTATTCGTAGTGTGCCCCTTGACGTCTACAACTTCTACTAAAGTTGTTCAGAGGCCTCTTACTGTTTCATTGTCGATATAGATGCTTTGCTTTTTCTTAACAATCAACTCAATGGGGATACAATAATTGACTAATCATTGATGAGCCATTAATAATATTCCACATGACCAAGACATTGTTTAACTTTATTAATGACATAATAGAGCAAGGATTAGTTTATCTTTGACATGATAAACTTCTATGTCTCTTTCCAAGATTTGGTGTCTTAGTAAGATATCTTCATTCATTCCAAAAAAACATTGATTTGGATGAAAACATGAAGATCTCTCTCTCTCTCTCTCTCTCTCTCTCTCTCTCTCTCTCTCTCTCTCTCTCTCTCTCTCTCTCTCTCTCTCTCTCTCAATGTTTTTAATAAACATTAAGATATGGTTCCTTACAATTTCTTAATGATAAAACTTCAGTATGACACGTTTGCAAATCAAGAATAGTATTATGATTGTTGAAACGATGATAAAAATGATGGGAGATAGGCAAATGAAACAAAATCTCATAGAGTTTGAAACTGGAATATTAAGGCTAGGTAGACCAATCTCATAAATATTAGAACATAGTTTGTTCTCACCTCACTCACATCAATATGTATGTGTACTAGACAATATATGAAGTAGTTAACTCTTTTTAGATTGAGATTTTTGGATACACATATTGTGGTTAATGTCTAGTCTTAGCACGCGTATTAAAATGTAGTATATATGTTTGTATGCAAGGTAGAATTTTTCAGTTCTTTCATGCCATTGAAAATTTTGACATGAGCAAGAAGGATTCTCAAAGATTTGTACATCATAAGCTCCAGCCCCCTTAGTTGAATTTTTAATTAATTCTAGTGAGAATACCTCATGCTCCAAACGTTTCAACACCATCATTGATAAACTTTAGCTTCTAGTTTCAAGGCCAAATCTATTTTCTTTGAAGCCCATGTTCGCATGTGTGTCCTTTGACTGCTTTATGAAAGATGGACATGTTTTTAAGAGTAGCTAAAACAAATCCACCTCTTTCTAACATCCCCTTCTCCTTAAATAACAAGTTTGTTCCTTTTTGTAGGCCTGCAGCCACGTGGCAGTGTCACACACCCGATCCATGGGTATAGGGCCGCAGCAGGGCCTGGACAATCTGATTTCAAAGTAGGAGGCCGCAGACAAGTCTGCTGCAGAAAAACAGCAGGTTCGCACAAAACCGTGAGGGCCGTAGGCTACACAAAACAGTCGCCGGGCATCACAGATAGGTAGGTTGCTGCAAGTGCAGACTACGCACACACAGGTCGCAGGCAGATCGTAGGTACAAATTTGCGGCAGGTACCACAAGTCAACGAGGAGCTGTAGGAGCAGCTTTCAGTCACCAATAGGTGTGCAGTTGGAACAGGTCTACAGAGGCTGCAGATACACAGTAAGGCGTAGCTCAAACATACACATTGCTTCTTACGCATCTAGATTCCCTTCCCATTTGAACTGTAATCACTTTGATTGAAAGCGTAACCGTCACTCAAACGTTAACATTACTTACACCACAATTATGACCTTACTCTTTAGAATCCATGCCACAACTTGAATACAATGCTCTTTAGAATCCATGCCACAACTTGAATACAATGCAGCATGGCTCTCTCCTAGCCAAATTGTTTTCAACAAAACATCTCACACATACACACACACACACACACACACACACACACAAACATGCACCTCTGAAACCCTACTAAAAAAACCACCAACCTGCTCACAACGTACAATGTAATGATACTAAACAACTCAACAACAAAACCTTCCATTCAACCACTAAGCCATAACCTACATCCTCACAATAAGACTCCATACTTCACTAACACTTAAATATCAAACAACAACACTCACAACTCTCCAACAATCAAATGATACACTCCTCCAAAGGCAATATTATCACCAAATATCACAATTGCTCCTAATGCTAACCCTCACACACCAACAAGCTACACTCATAGCAAACAACCCTCTCCTGTAACCAATGCAAGATGCTCCATAGCTCAACAGGAAAATAATGGAGCTACTCTCAATTCCTAACCCTCAACAAGCAACACAATCATCCCACCGACTAACATCAATCAACCCACTACCCAACTAATCAATCACCTTCTACAAACAAGTCAAGAAACACCCACAATCCATCAATCACACCAAGCAATCAAGCATTCAAGCCTACTCATCAACAAAGAGCTCTAAAAAATCATCAACTTCCAAATGTACCAACTCCTAAAAATACTAACACTTGAAATACAAGGAGTTGGCTCCTCCTTATAGGAAAATCTAATGGATCCTCTTCACAATGCCATCTTGTCATTCTTCATGCCCTCCAAGCCCTCTTTGCCATTTGTCCCCAACCCATTGGATAGTACACCTAGTGGCCTCCATAAGAGAGTCGGGGAGTGGTGCATTCAAGGCTCTCTTCCAAAACTAGCCAAGATGCCAAGCTAGGGAGGCCATTCAAGTTTTTCCTTTTGTACACCCTTAGAAGCCCAAAATGTCAATGGCTAGTGGGTGTACATCCCAATGTTTTTAGCCTTTCGTGCGGAAATATCGGCTAACATTTGGCTACGAAATCACTTTACCACTAGAGATTTCAAAGTTGGTTGCTAAAAGATTGAACGTGACTTCTGTCATTATGCTTTGTTCAATATTGATAGGCATAGTCATGCATTAGGAAAGAAGTGTAATTTTTGCTGCGCTTGATAGTCGCTCAAAGTCTTTGACTTGTCAAACCGACTCACTTGACCTCCCTCTTTCCAACAGAATGAACATATTTATGGAAGAATTCATGCGGTTCGCACCACAAGCAAAGAGCATTATGGAAGAATGGATAAATTTGGAACCAGAAACAGTAGCAAGAGAATCCTTGTACTGCGCCGGGTACAAGGAAACCGGATAATCCTCAACGTTGGAGTAGCGTGGGAGAGTGAACAACACAACATCACCCTACCAATTAAGCATAAGCGATACAAGGACGAAGTGGCAGTGGTAGCCAGAGGATCAAGGGTCAATTTAATCTCCACTATTTTATATAAAAAATGGGGTCTACAAGGGTAAAGCCAACGAAATTTGCTATCAAATTAGCTAACCAGTCTTGTATAAGACCAAAAGGTGTAGTTGAAGATATTCTAGTGAAAATGGCAGGAGTGCAATTTGTAGTCACCTTTGTGGTGATGGAAATCGCTAAATCTCCTTCCTCCTATCGAGTTTTACTGGGAAGGCCTTGGTTGAGAGTCGCAAAAGTGATCCACAACTGGGGTGCAGGAAAACTCACCTTTAAAAACATAGAGCAGGTAATGAAAGTGGATCGAAACACATGGGTGGTGCAACTTGTCGCTCCCAAAGTTGATGAAAACTCCTCCACCACAGATCATAGCATCGATCACCCAAAACCAATTAAGAGTGGTCATTATGATTCTCAGATAGATATAGTGCGATGGTCGAAGGCATTAGCAATGGTTGACTGCATGGCTGGGCATATCTGTCAACCAGATTCAGATCCAAAACCCAACACTTCCTCACCAAAATGATACACCCTAGACACGCCAATTACTTACGGGGTGAATATGATAAACGTGCAATTGATGACAACGGAATTCATCCCCGAGGCGGTTGGAGACGATTTGGTACCCAGACAACATGCATTTTCATACAATGAAGAAACAGAGCTGATTGACGAGTAGATCCTACAACACATGAATCTTGATCGATATGGTAGGCAAAAAGTACTAGCTCAACCCCCTCAAAAATCCCCGCTAGCTAAAGTTTCCAAGGTTGAACCACCCAAGACATGTACCTCAAGAAAGAATCAGCTAAAACAACGCTACAATCAGGTGATTCGTTGGAGTGATTTGCTAGAAGAGGCAATAGCTATGGTGGATAAAGACATTCGCAATCACGAGGCGAATATCAAGCAAATCAATCCGGTTGGAACAAGATTCTGCATCATCATCTCAGATGATTGGAAAACCACAACTAACTAGTCATGCTAGAGTACCTACAAAGTTTCTGTAAATCTTCTTGGATGATCTGTGTGTGCATGGGCCTAATATTGAGCACTTATATTATTTGGAAAAAGTGCTGAATCCGTAAATTTTGAAGTTTCAGTTTTGGGTGACACACGGAGTTAGCCAGGCCAATCTACCAACTTATCATAGAACCGCATTGGACAGAGGAAGCCTTACAGGCATTCCATCTAGATGTTGAGGTTTAATGGCTCCATGATTAAGGATTTCTTTGATGTGGTACGGCGTCAGTGAGCTTCAATTTTTTCTTGATCGCCTTGGTCTTACACACTAGAACCAAATATTCGGAACGGAGATCTTTCTTGTGTAGTCGACGATCATGCCATGTCTTGTGACACATGCTTTTTTAGTTGCCAAAGCATGCACATCCAATAGGCGTGTCTCACAAAGTTTATGGAGTGCTTCATGGCGTAGTTGTAGAGATTGGGACTCATCGAGATGCTGTATAGTGGCAACCCTAAGTGATGGCACCAAAAACTCTACTGGCATTACAACATCTTGACCATAAACCAATTGGAATGGTCAATGTTGTCCTAAATGCCCGCGGGGCAACATGGAACTTATGTTCCCAATCAAATCTGCTAGTTTTGACTGTTTTCGTGATGATGCTACACAAGATCTTATTGGATAATTCAGCTTGTCCATTACCCTGGGAATAATATGGTGTGTTGAATCGATGGATCACACAAAGTTTTCTAATAAAACCTTGATGGTTTCATTGGCAAAATGGCTTCCATGATCATTAACTTTCTCGACTGGGCATCTGAAGCTCACAATGATATGCTTATATAGAAATTTGACAGTAGTTCTGGCATCAGTCACTCTTACTGCCCTGGCTTCTATCCATTTGGTTAGATAATTTGTAGCCACGATAATGTATCGAGCTTGAGAGCTTCTTGCTGCTGGATGGATGGGACCAATATAGTTCAATCCCAACTTCTCAAAGAGTGCTTGAGCCATGACTAGATGTAACAGATCATAATTGAGCCTAGTAGGCCTCCTGGCTCATTGGGATACATCAAATTTTCGTAAGTATTCTTCTATATCCTTGTAAATTGTCGGCCACCAGCATCTGGATTGTAAAATTTTGCTTACTGTAATGTCGGATGCAAAATGACGACCACTCATGCCCTCATGTGACAATGATATAATTTGGGTGGTTTAATGTGGAAGAACACATCTTTTGAGGATGTCATCGGGTCCTCGTCTATATAATCGGTCGGCAATCAACTGATAAGGTCGAGCTTTGAGTACCAACTTCCACTGCTTCGCCTGGGATTGGCCCCGCATTAAGTATTCCACTATATTTGCGGCCCATTCGTGCTCTATTGCAAGTTTTATTTACCAGAAATAACAAGGGTTGATGGTCCATATAAAACTCAAAGTGGGTGGCCATCAAATAATGTTTTCAAATTTCTTGACTACAAAAATCATTGCCAGTGCTTCTCGCTCTGTGGTTGAATAATTCATTTATATAACATTGAGCTGTCGGCTAGCAAAACGGATTTGAAAATCCTTTTTACATTCTCCTGGCTAGGTCAAGATAGCTCCAACAACATACTTTGATGCATTCGTATGCACATGGAATTCAATAGTCCAATTGGGCAGTCGTAAAATTGGCGTTGAGACACCAGCATCCTTAACCTTACTTCTTCCATAGATCTTGAAACTATCGTACTACTCAATCATGAAAACATTCAATCTTGCACACACATCTCACAAATATCACCAAGTCCAAACAACAATTTTTATCACACCTTATCATCTACCGTCATTCATTCTTCATCTATTATACAATCATCAAATCATGATTATCCATTCAAAATCAAAACACACATAAAAGATTTCACAAGATCAATTCCATGTGAAATGTTCATGGCATAAATTTTTTCTTTTTCTTTTTTATCAAGATGTATGTTGTTAAAAATTCACAATTCTAGCTTGACTAGTTTTGGTCATATGACTTGTAAATAGTTAGATGGTCATGATGTGGCTTGTCACACGTGCCAAATAGCATAGGATTCCATTCATAAGGATGTTCTCAAGTAGACCTAAGTGTTAGAACCTTTGGAATGAGTCCAAATTATGCTTAGATACAAGGGAGAAAAAATAGGAGCTATTTTTGGTAATTTCTGCATTGTTGAGGGATCTCCAAGATTCCAACCCTAACTTGGTAGGGATGAGAGATTAACCAAAATTAGCATTAGGGATAGGTTTAGGGCTACTCATACCTGCCCAAAACCGTGATGGATCATGTATATATAGGTGATGATATCTCACCAAAATCAATCAAGCAATTTCATGTTTTTTCTCTCATAATGGTGCAATTGCTCTCTATGTTCATAATTGTTTGAGTACTTGTGATTAATAATGATTATAGGATTGAATGTAGGTCTGGTGTACAGTACTCAGACTGTGAGAGGCCGTACTTTCACACGTGTGAAGCCTTCTTCAAGGATTTGGGCCATTTAGTGAGGTTCAAGCATAGATTTTTGATGGATTTTGATGGTTCAACTTGTGCTAATCTTATGAAATCATAATCTATTGTTTCCCTCATCATTTCAAGTGTTTTAGGATCCTTATTTGCTGTAATTTTTACATGGTATCAGAGCCTAAAGGCTGAAATGAGCTAAATCCTTGGTTTTCATTCAATTTGATCACAATTTTTGATCTAAATCTTGTGTAGATTGGATCTTAGCATCTAGTATTGATTCTAGAACTCAAAGTGAGTCAAATACATTGGAGATTGGTGTTGTGTGACTTCATTTGCAGGTGTTTAGGTGTCTAAAACCAGAGCCAAAGTTGAATTCAATTCACATTACCAAGATAGCAAGTTTTGCTTGCTCCAAGCATTGATTTCAAAGCAAGTTTTGAAGGTGATTTCATAGAGGAGGCTTTCTAGCATTCAAGGAGAGGGAAGATAAGAGTTTTGGGGACTCTTCAAGGCTGTTCTAAGGTGTAGTAGGCACCTCCTAAAGTGATTTAGGTTCAGTCCAACCATTGCTTGACTTATGCACCAAATTAGATCAATTTTTCATCAATTTTGATCATTTTTTGCTTGTGATTGGATAGTAGATTGTGTTGCATCCTCATTAAGTTCCATTTAGATCTTTTACAAGTGATTTTGGAAGTATATTAGGTTGCTGAAATTCACTCTTGATCAGATCATTTGGAAGCTTTAATGTTCTTTATAGAAAGAGGGGCAATTCTACTAGTATTGTCTACTTCAATCAAGCAAGTGCATTGTTTCTAGTATTCTCTGATTTGATTTTGTTAGAGATCATTCTTAGATCTTTATAGGAAGTCTATTACTGATCTTTTAAGGTCCCTAAGAAGTGGGATAAGGTAGACCTTCAATCAAATCAATAGAAGTAACCTTCATTTGTGTCAAGTCCTTGATTAGGAGACTAGATGGCATCTATAAATGCATATCTTTTGGATACTAATGAAAGGATCAACAAAACTAACTATTCCATATGGAAAGTTAGAATGGAATCTATCATGATCATGCAAGATCTGATGGAAATTGTAAATGGTAAGGAGGGTGAACCTATTCATCCTCAAGAAAAAGCCAAATACATCAAGAGGTGCAATGTTGCACTACATTGCATAAAAATGAATGTTGCAAATGAACTCTTAAGAGAGGTAGGAGATTGCACTTCAGCTCAAGATGCTTGGGAGACTTTGCAAAAGGTCTATGAATCCAAGAACCAAACTAGAATGTTAGCTTTGAAGAATCAAATCTATAGAAGCTATCAAAAGAAAGGAGAGAGTGCACATACTTTTGTCCTAAGAGTAAAGGAATTGAACAAAGAGCTAGCTTTTATAGGTGACCCTATCAAGGATGAAGAGCTTGTTCAACTCATATTGAATGGACTAAGCTTTGAATTTGACAATTTGGTTCAGGGATATGCAATTATGGGTAAGCTACCCATACTTGAAGAACTCCAAGGCACACTCATGGCCGAGGAATCAAGAAGGAGCCAAATGCAAGAGAGGATGGATAGGCTTTCCATCCAAGGTGGAGATGACCAAGCTCTCTTCACCAAAGGCAAAGACAAGTCCAAAGGCAAAGGATCAACATTCAAGAAGTCTACAAAGCTTGAGGATCAAGAAGGACCCCCAAAGGCATCTCCATCAACCACCAAAGTCAAGAAGGAAAAATCAAAGGTGAAGTGCTACTATTGTAGCAAGATGGGGCATTATGCCTCGGAATGCTTCAAGAGGAAGCAAGATCAAAGCCAAGCCAACATGAGCAAAGAGGAGGAGGAGGAGAGTTCACATGAGGACTCTCTCATGATGTCCATATTTTCTTCAACAAGCTTCAAAGGAGAAGATCCTTGGTGGATTGACTCGGGTGCTAGTTCACACATGACTAGTAAAAGGGAGTTTTTCTCTTCTCTCTTATCTTATGATGGACCTATAAAGTCTATCTATACAGCAAATGATGAAGCTTGTAAGATTGAAGGAGTTGGTAGCATTCCCCTTTGCTTAGGATCTTCCAAAAAGATCAACATAGAAGGTGTTTTGTACATTCCTACAATAACAAAGAATCTACTAAGTGTTGGCCAAATGGTAGACAATGGTTTCAATGTTGACTTTGCTTCAAATGAATGTTTCATCAAGAAGAAGGGTAAGATAGTGGCTAAGGGCACTAGACTTGGCAAACTTTATAAGCTGGATGCATTTGTGGATACTAATGTTGTCATGTTGGCCGAGAAGAGCAAGATATCTACCTTTACTTTATGGCACAAAAGACTTGGACATGTCAACTCGGGTTCCATGGAGGCTATGATCAAGGAGGAGTATGCTTTAGGCCTACCAAGGTCTATTGGGAAGGAAGCTTGTGCCTTATCCAAGGCACATAAGAAGGTGTTTCCTAACTCCATCACAAAGTCATCTCATCCTCTTGAACTCATACACTCGGATGTGCACATTGCTAGCACCAAATCTAATGGAGGTTCATCCATGTTTTTAACCTTCATTGATGACTACTCAAGATATTGTTGGGTGTTCTTACTTTCCTTCAAGTCTCAAGTATTTGATACTTTTGTAAAGTTCAAGTTGTTTGTGGAAAAGCATCATAATCATAGCATCAAGATTCTTAGAAGTGACAATGGTGGAGAATTCATCTCCAATGAGTTCAAGGCCTTTTGTGAGGAGGAAGGGATCAAGAAAGAGACTTCTTGTCCTTACACTCCTCAACAAAATGGAGTTGCTGAAAGAAGGAATAGAACATTATGTGAATGTTCTAAGGCTTTAAGATTAGATGCTTGTTTGCCCAAATCCTTTTGGGGTGAGTCTCTTGTATTTGCAAACTACTTGATGAATAGGGTGTCTTGCAAAGCAATTGAAGGCAAAACTCCTTATGAGATGTTGTATGGAAAGAAACCCAATCTTAATCACTTGAAAGTTTTTGGGTGTATATGTTATGTGCATGTGCCATTGGAAACAAGAACGAAGGAGGATCCATCTTCCACAAGAGGGATCATGCTTGGATATGCAAGCTCAAGCAAGGGCTACAAAGTCTATCTCCCATCCTTGAACAAATTTGTTGTTTCAAGGGATGTCATCTTTGATGAACATCATATGCATATGCTTGAAGAAGGCTCAAGTGCTCCAACAATCAAGAAGAAGATGGCCGAGGATCAAGATCTTGGTTTTGAGGAGGAGCTCATGGAGGAGCAAGCACCAAACCCACCTATCACACCAAGGAGATCTTCAAGGGCAAAAGTGGAGCCATCAAGGCTCACATATCAAGGCAAAGGACAGGAAGTTGAGGGTATCTCATCCACTTCTTGTGCTTTATCTAGTTTTGAAGAACCGTCTAATGTTGAGGATACATTGAACTCCAAAGAATGGTATAAAGCTATGTTGGATGAGTATGATGCCTTGATTGAGAATGAAACTTGGTTGCTTGTTGAGAGACCTCAAAGGAATGTAATAGGATGCAAGTGGGTCTTCAAGCTTAAGTTGAATGCAAATGGGAGTGTTAACAAACATAAAGCAAGATTAGTTGCAGAAGGTTATGCTCAAGAGAGAGGGATAGACTATGAGGAAACTTTTGCACTCGTGGCCAAGATGGTCACAATAAGACTAATCATTGCACTTGCATCACATTTTGGATGGATTCTATGTCAAATGGATGTCTCTAATGCTTTCTTGAATGGTTTTTTGGAAGAGGATATCTATATGGAGCAGCCACAAGGGTTCATCAAGCATGGAATGGAGAACAAAGTATGCCATCTCCAAAGAAGCATCTATGGCTTGAAGCAAGCCTCGAGATCTTGGAATTCAAGACTACATTGCTATCTTATTTCACTTTCTTTTGTTCAAAGTGAATATGATCCCACTCTTTACATTAAGTTTGATGATGTTGGTATTGTACTTTTACTCATTTATGTAGATGACATCATCATTAGTGGAAATAGTGTTGATGGTATTGAAAAAATCAAGATAGATCTATCCTTAGAGTTCAAGATGGTAGATCTAGGGTGTCTTCACTTCATCTTAGGCATAGAAGTACTTAGAGGGTCTGATTTTATCTTTATAAGTCAAGTAAACTATGCTCAAAGTCTTTTGAAGAAGTTTAAGATGGAAGTATGCAAAAGTGTTGACACACCAATGGAGCAAGATGTAAAAGTGCCAAATGAAGATGATGAAAGATCCTTCATGGACATCACTTTGTTTAGGCAACTTATAGGTTCCTTAATGTGGATCACTATAACTAGACCAGATCTTAGATTTAGTGTATGTAGGTTGAGCCAATCCATGCAAAAGCCATTGAATATCCATTGGAAAAAGGCTAAGAGGATTCTAAGATACATCTCGGGTACATTGGATTTTGGGATTCTATATAGAGGAGATGTGATTAAACTTCATGCATTTAGTGATTCAGATTTTGCAGGGGACAAGAGGGATAGGAAATCAACAAGTGCCTATTCAACTTTCATAGGAGAAGGTGTGGTTTCATGGCTTTCAAAAAAGCAAGAAACTATATCTCTATCTTCAACCGAGGCCGAGTACAAAGCTTTGACAACCACTACAAAGGAGGTACTTTGGATCAAGAGATTATTGGTTAAACTAAGATCATGGATTCAGAGGAGGCACCAATCATCTACAATGACAATATATCAGCCCAACACCTTGCATCTAACCCAATCTTCCATGCAAGATCTAAGCACATTGAGATATGCCATCACTTTGTGAGAGAAATGGTGCAAGCCAAGGAGATTGCTTTGGAGCATGTTCCAAGCAATGAATGTGTAGCTGATCTACTTACTAAACCACTTCAAAAGACACCTTTTATGAAGTTCAGATCATCACTTGGAGTGATTAGTAAAGCAATGATTGAACCAAGCTAGATAGTGAGGAGGAGTGTTAAAAATTCACAATTCTAGCTTGACTAGTTTTGGTCATATGACTTGTAAATAGTTAGATGGTCATGAAGTGGCTTGTCACACATGCCAAATATCATAGGATTCCATTCATAAGGATGTTCTCAAGTAGACCTAAGTGTTAGAACCTTTGGAATGAGTCCAAATTATGCTTAGATACAAGGGAGAAAAAATAGGAGCTATTTTTGGTAATTTCTGCATTGTTGAGGGATCTCCAAGATTCCAACCCTAACTTGGTAGGGATGAAAGATCCACCAAAATTAGCATTAGGGATAGGTTTAGGTCTACTCATACCTGCCCAAAACCGTGATGGATCATGTATATATAGGTGATGATATCTCACCAAAATCAATCAAGCAATTTCATGTTTTTTCTCTCATAATGGTGCAATTGCTCTCTATGTTCATAATTGTTTGAGTACTTGTGATTACTAATGATTATAGGATTAAATGTAGGTCTAGTGTACAGTACTCAGACTGTGGGAGGCTGTACTTTCACACGTGTGAAGCCTTCTTCAAGGATTTGGGCCATTAGTGAGGTTCAAGCATAGATTTTTGATGGATTTTGATGGTTCAACTTGTGCTAATCTTATGAATCATAATCTATTGTTTCCCTCATCATTTCAAGTGTTTTAGGATCCTTATTTGCTGTAATTTTTACATATGTTTCCCTTTTGTATTTGTCCAATCTCTATCACATTAGGAGCATTCATATTTCTAAACCTTCTAAATCCTCTATGGCAGTATGAACTAGGATACCTCTAGAGTATCTGGCTTTCATGGATCTTATCCCATTGTGGTCGCCATAAAACATGTAGTATGTTTCTTTTGTTGCTTAATAGTGTTCACAACACTATAGCGGGGTTTTATGTGGTTATGAAGCCAGCTATTGGGTTTCCAGTTAAGATATTGCCATACATTATACTAGAAGGTAACGTAAGTTTGAGCCCATTCTCATCATAAGTAATCAATCTCAAAAGATTTGTTTCATTGATATAAATGTTTTCCATTTACTAATTCTCGTATTCTCTCCAATCAAGAAAACCTTTGTATACAACTTTTTTGTCCTGATCTAATTATGATACTTATGTTATTGCCTTGGAAGTTGATAGATTTCAATTTGGTGAATTGTTTGA
>CM055099.1:6972007-7040833 GCA_029204225.1 Diphasiastrum complanatum
GAGCTTTGAAGAGTAGCTTGATCTAATCATTGTGAAAGCTCATTCTTATAGTGGCCCCTTCTCCTTCAATAGTATGTGTGTTGTTGTCACCAAGGTGTAAGATCTTCTTGGTTCTATAAGACATATCGGATTGGGAAACATTCGAGATGATTGGTCTATGTGTTGAGTGGCTCCATATTAGAAGCCAAGCAATTGTCATCTTGTGCTTTTTGATGGTTTAATCATGAATGCACTTACAATACTTATAGAACATCCTTCTTCTTTTGTCTATGGATTCGGATGACTACTCTTGACTCTGGGTTGTTGGCCAATATATGGTTGTTATCTAACAAAGTTTTTTGTTAGATAACAAATTTGTGGTATAGATGGACCCATCAACCACTATTGAATCGTATTCATAAGCCTGCAATTGTTGGAACCATTGCCCAATGGATGATTTTTATTGCAGGAGTTTCAGTATGATGTTCAAATTTGCAAAGACAGGTTCATACTAATGTGCAGATCAACTTTCCCAGATTCAAATGGCTAACGTCGGGAGACAATGGCGAAATGCCTGATGCGCAATTGTTTGTATTGGAATCGATTATGGACTCCTGGTATGGAGACTTGTTTAATTTTCTTGACAGCATTGTGTTTCTTGATCATTTAAGAAATCCCAACGTTGCCAATTAAATTGGAGGTGCGGAATTTTCAGGTTGGTTGATGGTCAGTTCTATAAGCGCGGGTCAGGGACAATGTGTTAAGGCATTGTGTACCAAGGACATTGGGGGCAATCATTGAGGATGCACATGAGGGGTCTGTTGGAGGCCGTTTTGGATCTGAAAATCAGAGTGCGGACGATTTTCCAGGCGAGTTTTTGGTGGCCTACCATATGGAAGGACAACAATTGCTTATTGCAAAAACTGTGATGCTTGCCAAAGGCAAGGAAGGCCAATGCCAACCATGGATTACCCATTGATGCCTTTGCAATCGATTGAGCCTTTCCAATAGTGGAGATTAGATCTCATAAGGAAAATTAATCCACCGTCCAAGAATGGACCTATTTTTATTGTGGTAGCCACTGATTGGGCCGAAGCAAAGGTTTAACGAGATAACACCACAAAGTTGACAGACTAAATTTATATTTGACAACATTTTAACAAGATTTGGTTGTTCCCTTGGAGATTTTTTATGGATTTCGGACCACATTTTGTTAATATATCGATTGTAGAATTAATGTATTTGTTTAGAATTGTTCACAAAGACGTCAACCTCTTATTATTTGCGGTGGCAACGGACAAGCTAAGGCGGGGTGGGACCAATAAGATTTTTAAAAGCATCCTTGCGAAGCAGGTTCTAGAGAAAGGGGGCTCTTGTCACGATTTTCCCGCAATCGACTTTATGGGCTTATCACACCGCTTAATATAAGATATCCACAAGATTTACACCTTTTCAATTGGTGTATGGTGTAGATGCTTTGATGTCGTACAAATTTATTTTGCCAACTTGACGGGTACTGCCTATAATTCGTGGCCAGATGAGATTTTGCCAGATAGGTTGCATGTTTTAGAGAAGCTAGAGGAACATCGCGGTGATGCATATTGGAAGAATTGGTTAGCAAAGTAGCATCAAGCACGCGGATTTAACCAACATGTACATGAACTAAAATGGAAAAAGATGATTTGGTGTTGTATTACCCGAGTAGCATTACAAATACTTTCAAGTGTCGTCCTTTAATGCCTTGTTATATGCCTTACAAGAATATTTGAGTCGTCACAAAGTAATAAGTATTATTGTGAACACTCTTTTAGTATTGAAAAGATTCAAAAACATGAATTAATAACATCATTAGAGTTATAGGGAGGTTTAGAGGGTAGTTAAAGGGAATCGTGGAGGAGAAACCAAAACATAGCCAAAATCGGAGAATATTGAAATTGATAGAGGGAGAATATATGGGTTTTCTAAAGGTTTGAAAGTTGCTTTTGTGATTGTGTGTTTAGTTAGATTTGGGCTTGCTAAAGGTTTGAAAGTTGTGATTCTGTGTTTATTTAAATCTGGGTTTGCTAAAGGTTTGAAAGTTGTTTTTGTGATTGTTTGTTTAGTTAGATCTGGGTTTGCTACTAGGTTTGAAATTTGTTTTTGTGATTGTGTGTTTAGTTAGATCTGCTACTAGGTTTGAAATTTGTTTTTGTGATTGTGTGTTTAGTTAGATCTACTACTAGGTTTGAAATTTGTTTTTGTGATTGTGTGTTTAGTTAGATCTGGGTTTGCTAAATATTTGAAAGTGTTGTTTTTATGATTTGTGTGTTTAGTAAGTTCTATTTTTGTTGGAACTTTAGAATGTTGTTAATTCTCTTGGATTCCAAAACAATCTTTAACTCTATAGAATCAGCTTTTTGTATGTTCCAAATCTAGAATGTTGTGACTTTTCTTGGGTTTGCAAAAATTTCAGACTAGAATCAAATCTCAATAAAGGCTGGCCTTGTGCCTTGCCACACTCCCCTATTTGTCTTCCTTTGATGGGATTTGGTTGTTGAGGTTGATTTTTTTGTGATTTTGCTTCCGGAGCAGTTGCAGAGCAAATCGCTGAATCGTTCTCTTCCAAAATTTTGATTTTCCTGTTTTGATTTTCTGCAGCAAAGTCTCTGCAATTAACGGGCCTTAGCAGCATTTTCCTACTAGCTTATTTTGGTATTTGTGCTTCATCTGCAACCAAAGCCGAAGCACTCACCGACTTTCATCTCAGAAATGTGGAGCTTCAGATAGCTTTCAAAGCTGTTATACTTAAGAGCTATCTTTGTTCGCTCTATGCTCCACTAACTTCTGTGCCTCCGCACGCTCGTACGGTATTTGAACTATGCCAACATCACGCTAAAAGTATTTACTGTTCTGTGAAATCGCATACGATCTTTACCTGTTGGTATTATCGGTTGCTTATTCTCCATTTACTTTTCCAAATGAGCGTGCTTCAGGTCTAAATTTGAGCATCTATTGTGTTGTTTCAGTGCTTTTCCTAATTATTCTTAGTTTTCTAGGTTTATTATATAGTTAAGTAGCCATTTTTTTAGGAGCACGAGTTGGAGTCGGTTAGCTGTTATACGGACATATGCGCCCTGGGCCTTGGTACCCATAACACCGCACATACGGATCCTCATCCGTACGATTACTTTTGCAAAGAAAACGGCTCCAAAGATGCAAAGAAATCTGCCAAAATGGTGTGTTTTGGCTGCAATTTTGCAAATGTAATTTTTGTTTTTAAAATCCTTAGGGTTTGCTTATAATTTTTATCATAGTTCCGACTGAGAGTTGCGAAATGCAACATAGTAATGTCAGCGGTGGCTGATCAATCTGGCTGATTGATTTGGGAGCTGGAATAATGTTGGACAATTCCAAGGATTCCACAAACTTGAACTTTATCTGGTTGCCAACCCTAAAAGTATGGGGTTTCCTCGCCCCCCCGCACCGTTTGGATTCTTCAGATTCTTCAAAGGATGTGGCTTCTGCCTCTTCGCCATCACTAGGAGCTTCTATAGATAAAAATAGCTCTGTAATGTCACAGAATCTTATGCCAGCAGAAGCTCTTTACCAAAACACATCCAGAGTTTCCTTAGGACAATCAACAGATTTGTCACCAGAAGATCGGATGCAGAGTTCTGGCAAATCATTTCTGTGTGAGCTTGATCAAGAACTGGTGTGTCCAATTTGTTTGGGGACAGTCGATGATGGAAGGCGTGCAGTACTTTGGGGATGCATGCATAGGTTTTGCGTTGATTGTTTAGAGGCGTGGAGCAAATTGAGACGCTCCTGCCCCCTTTGCAAGGCAGAATATTTTGGTTGGAATCAAGGAGGTACATGTCCAGGTGAGATAGAGAAGAGACTTTTACCCCCTTTGAAATCTAGACCTTCTTTATGTTTGGAAGACTACAGGCCTTCGATTGCCGAAAGTGAGTTTTCTGACAGGACTTCAACTTCCAGCAGGGGTTTGGGAAGGCTGGTCTCAGGGAGGTATGTGCCTTATTTCAGCAAAGCTTCTTTTTTAACTTGATTAGTGTAGGGAAGCAAATTGGCCAGGTAGCAATTTTGAAAGCCTGTGATGGTTTTATTTATTGTATGTGCATGCTTTTCTCTTCAGAGAGTTTACTTTTTGTTTACAGTCTGTTGCTTTTGTCATATCCTTGTACTCTGAAGAATGGAAAGTTAAACACTTATGATCTATGGGGGCAGAAATCTTTGTGCAAATTAAACACAGGCATGAATCAATCTTCCAATGTTTTGTTTTAGTTTGTCTTCTGTTGATAGCACACAATGTTGTGGGAACGCTCTGTTTGGATTCAATTGTATGACTGTTTCAAAATGATCACTCTGGGCAGGGAAAGTGTTAGAAACACATTATCGTTCAGATCTAGATTGAGGCTTCAACAATTAGCACAAGCACGAAGCACCTCACGCAGCTACAAAAGACATTTACCGTTACCCAGACAACGCTTCTTTGGACCTTGCATGTGGCCAACGACTTTTGAAAGGGATAGAGTTGCTGCAGATTCTGCCACCGAGCGAGTCCTTCGGTGGAGGGGCAGGTACTGAGCTTTCATTATCCAATTGTGAAATGGACATTGGTGACAAAAAGTAAGGCGAAGCAATTTGCTGTCTATATGTTTATTGGTTATTTGAAACATACATCTACTGCTGCCCCGTGCTCTCCCCCCCCCCCACCCCCCCCGCAAAATCTCCTCGTGTTGCTTTATGTACTTGCAAAGGTCATTGATAAAGTGAGTAGGGATATTTTAGGATTGGGGATTGTACTATACATCATGAAGTGGTGCGGGCAGACTTTTAGAAGGTTGAAGATTGCACAACTCCTTTGTAATGTCAGCTACTATCCTGGATGTAGCATCTATGTATTCCTCTTCTGTTGTAGGGGACATGTAGTTTTCCTTGAGATCTTGTCCAAGTTACAGTCAGTTGATTTTTGTTAGTTCTTTTTTACATTAGTAGTACATTTTGCCCTCTAGCTATGTTATTTACTCAAGCTTTCAAAAAGCTGAAGAGATGAAATGTAAATTTTCCTATGACGAGGTAGGGGCTTCATTTGACTGGCTTTAGTCTTTAGTGCTAGCCTTCATCATGGACATCACCATCCGAGAAGTGACAGATTTGATAAACCGATCTGTGTGTGGAAGCTAATGTGGACGTTTGATTTTGCATGGGAACTGTACCTACTCTTGGGCACTGATGAAATGAGCAGAGATATAGGCATTTGGTCTTCACTATGCATTATGGAATTGCTGGTTTAAGACTTTGTGGGTGGGCTCTAAAAGCTTAAGATTGCATGGCATTTTTTTTGTTATGCAACGCACTATCCCAGACATAACGTTCATAATACTTATATAAATAAACACATGATTCAGAAACCGTGTCTATGATTGATATGTCTCAAGGCTCATTGCATGACTTGTCTCCAAATTCCTTTAAACCTGAGGTCTGATCTATCATGTTATTTGATAAAGCTTCTCAAACTCGATAGTACTGAGCTTTGTGATGGTCATAATGGTTATCAAAAAGTTCATTGCAGCAAAAATGCTACCAAAGTTCTGGTACATTTGACGTAGCGTGATGCCTCAACATTCTGTAATTGATTTGGATCAATTCAAATCCATTTTAGAATTCAATCTTGTATTTTGTCATGGAAATCTAATCCCCAAATGTGACTAGGTGGCCCAGAGAATATGTTCCCATTTGTATTTCTATTTTAGCATTATCAGTAGCATTCAATTTCTTAACAATGATTACAAGTTGATCTTCTAGACTTTTAAAATCGTGATTTTCTCCAAAACAAAAAGCAGAAACTTATTTCTGAACAAAAACATGCTCAATTTGAAACTTAATTCTGTTTGAATCGAAACCAGTATTCTGGATAATGGACCCAGTAGTAAGCGATTGTATATTTTGCTTGCAAAGAGAGGGGGGGAAAGGGTAATGATTTAGGTAGGCAAAGTTATTCTTGAGGTAAATGAATGGCACTCAGCAGCAAAAAGCAGTATATGATGTGTGGTCTAAGTGTCTGTTTACCGTCGGTGCAAGTTAAATCTAGAAAAGACATCAGAAAAAAGATAATGGTAAGTACTGACACCAGCAGACACATTCAGCGGTGAGCACAAGAATATGCAAGCAGGATGAATATCTTTTTGGAAGTGTTGTTGAAATGACAGTTTGCAAGCACAGTACACTGATGCGTGTCAAAAAAGTATATGAGCATGATAATCCCTGAAACTAGACCAACAACACATTTATGATTGTGATAAATGTAAGAATACTAGTGCTACTCTTTGTTGATGCATGTCTGTGGTTGCTTATGGTCACCGGTTCTTCAAACAGCAGCTTTTTTAGAAAGTACTTCAAGCCAAGGAAAGTTGCTGATCTAAGTTTTCTTGGTGGGCAAGTTTCGTTGTCAGTGCAATGAGCTTAATCTTATGATTCTGGATTTTACTCCTGTATTAACTGATAAAGCTTGAGAGAGCATGAGTAGTTGCAGATACTTTTCAGTTTCTAATTTTCAAATGATAACCCTTAGAATCGTTTCTTGCACAGCATATACAAAAGACGCCTGAAAGCTGTTCCTTTTCAGAAGAGAAAAACAGATGATTATCAAGTAAGCAACTGTCCTTGCATGCACTCTTGCTTGCTTTTTCAGCACAGAAAACTTTGAATCTGCAAGATGCACTCTACATTATAAATGCTTTTAATCGTTTTGCTAGATCTTTCAGTGTCTGAAACTAGCTTATGAGTCTGACGAATGCTTTAAGTTGTATAATTAGTACAAGAAATGATCCTCATTGTGCTTATGAGCTGAGAGGTGCACAGATGTAATATTATTAAATTTGCATTCGTGCAGTCTTTACTCTGTTTTATTATTAGAGAGCAATATTTTCTGAATGTTGCTATTTTAAGAAAATTTCATGTGGAATCTTTTCAGAGTACATTAGGTGATCCAGATGCTAATCTTAGAGCTGAACGGCGACTGGGACCGTGGATCCATAGGGAGCTCCAGGCAGTATTGGGAAACTCTGATCCTTCACTTCTTGTCCACCGTGTATTGAGCCTCTGGATTTCTTACAAAACCAAATTGGCGGAAAGAATGCAAGAAATTGTGGACAGTGTAGGCGAGAATACTTTTACAATGGAAGCCAGAAGGAAGGCCAGGATTAAGCTCGATTCCCAGATTTCTGAAACTGCAATAGAAGAGCTGAAAGGCTTCCTTGCGGACAAGGGACCTCTCTTTTGGCATGAACTAAGGTAGATTCCTTATCAGCTATCTATTCAGTTGCTGTAGAATGCTTGTGCTAGGAGATTCAGCTTTTTTTCAAAAGCACTATAGCCCTTATAAAAGCTCAGTGCCTGCATGAACAAGCACAGTCTGAAGCTTAGAAACCTGTTCCAACCATTTTGGGCCCTAACATACCGTACGTTCCATAGTTGCACAGAAACGCATTTCTGGGAAAAAAACGTTTCTAGAAACTCGTTTCTGGATCCAGAATTTCTGAAAAACAAAAACAGATTAAAAAATCAATAGGGATTGACAGAATCCAACAAGGAATGATGCACCTATACTGGACCACATTATACCTGAAACATTCAGCAACCTACATAAATGTACTGCCCTTAATTAATGCTTTAATTTGATATCCATATTGACCACAAAAAAAAAAAAAAATAAGACATTTCTGAGAAACGCTGCCTCAAACCAGAACCGCGTTTCAGAACTCGTTTCTGAACGTGTTTCTGGACATGTTTCTGAAAACACAGTGCAACTACGGTTGGAACATTTTTTTTTTTAAATATAAAAAAAACAGGTCCTGGAATGCTCCAACAATTTCAATTAATGAGAATCTCCAACTGCAATGGCCACATTGATTCCAATCACATCTGTATACTGAGATTGAGTATTGATAGCTTGTGAATCATAAATGATTGACCATCTGCATGATATTATTTCACATGAACAAAAACCTTCCTCCTAGAGAAGCCTGCTCCGGCCCCTGCATACGAACCATCTACCTACTGGATGTTGTCTCAATCTGATCTACTAGATGGCTGTCTCAAGCGTGCATATCGATCTCTCAACCATCTATGTGTATCCAGCATAGATGACTCCAGCGATCTACAGCGTAGTCTTTTATGGGAAGTCAGTATTCCTTGTTTTTCTCCTTGTTAAAAAATACCCACTCTCAAGCCAGTTCATCCTAGAATTCCTTCGGGCCAGCTATCTTTTTGCCCCATCACTCCACTTTTGCATCAGAGCTGAGTGAGGTAGATAAATGGCAGGAACAGCAATGTTACAGTATCGCACTTTTTTCCTTTGTAAAAAAATACTTATTTTTTTAATATTCTTTTGGTCAAGTTCCGGAACGGGCAACTATGGACTGAAGGTTGGTATCATTTTTTGGATCGTCATAATTTAAGTTTTTGACATTTGACTTAAACAGGTGCTTCGCAGAGAGTCCCTTTACACTCAACACATACGATAGCATCGTCATATATAGCAGGCAAGAGCAGTAACAGCAGGATCTCACTCATGCAGGAATGGTTTGAAAGGATAGCCTTTTCCTTTTCTCAATTGTTATTTTAGAATATTGATTGTTAAGGTTGTCTAGATAGGGAGATTGAGCAAGTACCAATCTTTCAGTGGCAGTATAGAAGAACCTGAAGGTCTTCATGATGGTTATATTGAAGCTAGATGCATTGCTTGGAAGTTGTTTGAAAAGCCCTGAAAGGACTTGTATATATTTTGTCAACGTCAAGTTCTTTATTTGTTCATCAACATTCTGGATGATCTATAGTTGTCAACAAATAGACCGTACGTCTATATGAGAAAATTTATATCCCCATGTTGTTTTCCAGCACCCGAAGTAGTAAAACAGGTTATGCATTCATTGGACTGTATTTCACGGCATTGAAGCAGTGTCAATTGCTCGCATAAACAAGAGATTGTCATTCCTTGAATGCCTTGCTGAATTTTTTTATAGTGAGAAGGTATTTAGAAAGTGTATCACTGAACTTTATTGAGAAGCTAGTTACAATCTTGAGCATTCATGGCTGAAGGACTGAAATTATTGACAAGAAAAATAATCTAGCGGAAGGCTAAAGTTCAGTTCTGTTTTCGCTACAACTTTATGATCAATACTTTATTATTGATGCTTTAGATCTTTTGTCAACTTTGTAAACCCATCCTTTTTGGACTGTAACCCTAAATCCTAGACAAGTAAACACTAAATCATTAATGGGGAGCCTATGTGGAGGAGAGAAGAAATTCACTTCCTCTCGTTAACCAATTTTTTACAGGTGTATTATTGTGGCCTTTGCTGTTGACATGAGAAAAAAGGCATTGTTTTGCTCTTGATCATCAATAAAGGTGATGGACTCTGTGAAAAGAAACTTCAGACTAATCTCAAGCAGACTAATACATGTGATTAGATATTTGATTGAAAAGCTGGTAGCAATGGGTATTAATATTTGAGTGCTAAAGAGGAATAAATTACAACTTTCACTATTTAACTTGACAATTATATTGTAAAAGTTTGAAGCTACGCACGCAAAATACATGTTCGAGCTTTGATCACAACTACGCAGATTGTAAAGGAGAAGAGGAACTGAAAATTGAGATTTTGTTCAAGTCTTTTTGAAGAGCCGCATGTAATTTTTCAATCATGAAAATGAATGGTTGAACTGAATAGTGTAGCATGTCCTCAAAGGTCTAATCCATGCCTGTATTGATCTATCCACTTGATTCTAATGTGATTTTATGAAAATTCTTGTGTATTTTCCTTATTGTGACTATATTAACATGAATGCCTTGTATTTCTCTCTTGCTTTAATTTTAAGGGTATTGTTATTTGCTTGGGATTGGCACATGACAATAAAGTTAATTTGGGTGGGAAGAGAAGGAAGACATCACATTTCGGCCAACTAGAATCTTGAGGAAATCACATGCAAGTACTGTTAGTTAGAACATGATGACTCTTTCTAGGAACTAACTTACATCATGTCTTGTTGTTTGTTTCCCGGAAGTGGAATTTCACAAAAAATACTTATTACATACTGTGTGCTAAGCTAGTTGATGTGTTGAGGAGACATGCAAGAGAAATTCCACTTATGATAGTTATTTATCGCAAAATTATAACTTGGACTAAGACCTATAAGTATAGGAATTGAAAGCATTGTTTTTGTGGTAGCTAATTGTACTTTTTCCTTTATTGTGACCACTTTTATATGTTGCATTAGCAAACACTGAACCAGTGGCAAGATGGCTACTTTTGTTGCAAGAGCAACTTTTTAATTTACATTTGTTGGATGATGAACTGTCTTGTATGTAGAACGAGTAGAATATGTATATGGACCAACTACTACATGGATAATTGAAGCAAGAGAAAAAAAAAACATCTTACTACATGGACGTGTTGTGTGTGTTTTTCGTTTTGCATCAAATCTATTCGTTGGTATATATCTCTAGGATAATAATGCACACATCATTATTCTATATCCATAGCTAATATAAAAAAATTATGTAAGTTGATTCACAATACAATATTAGAACCCATAACGTCAACATAAAAATGTAAGAGTTATAGATTGATATAGTTTTTAGCTTTTCTATATTATCGATAAGCTATTGTTAAATGCTTAGGTGTAGCTTTTAGACAAATTTTAGCATTAAAATAAGTTTTTTTTATTGTCTAATTACTTTTTGAATTTGAGATGTGTGTTTTTTTTTCTAACATTTTAAATGCATTGTATAAAGCAAAGATTCTCTTAAATGTCATGGATTCTTGGTGACTATTTTGCCCATTTTTCAAACAGATTAAAAAGCAAAATAGTCATTTGTTTTTTTCAAAAAAATATTAGTGCTCATTCCACTTGCGTGTCATGCATCAGGTGCAGGCCTACCATGTGGTAGCATCAATTTTTTCAAAAGAAAAAAGTCCAAGTATCCATTAGGCAATGGAAGGTGCCCGGGCACAAGCCATTTTGTCCGATTTGGCTTTCCAAAAAAATTTAAACTCGGCCCCTTCTGGCCTCGCCCAAAAAATTCTGAAAATCCTTACTGGGCAGAATGGCATGTGCCCGGCTACTTCCCTATGATATTACGCATACATCACAGCCCAATATAAGATTTTGAGATTTAACATTGTTGTAAAAGAAAAAATAGGCACGTGTTGTTCAAAATTTGACTTTGTCGTCGTCAACTATAACATGATTCTTCAAAGTGCGACCTCGCGAGGACGTCACTTTTGATGGGTTCAGACTGTCAACGCCATTCTGACATCAAAAACAAAGGCAACGTGTTTGAGTTAATAAAAGAGTCTTTGTCCAAATGACGTCCAAAGTGACCTTCAGCCTGTCATTTTGAGGGCGAGGGGTCCCCGTCAAAATGCAATACTTCCCGTCGCTGCGACTCGTTCTTCTTTCGGAGCCCTTTTGTCGCTTTGCATTAGCAGAATATTTTCCGTTCAAATATTCAATCCCAGCCCACAGCCGTTGGATATTTTAACAATCATTCAGATATTGACACGTGTACAACGATCTGACACGTGGCTAAAATCCAACCACAGAGCCCCCCCCCCTCTCTCTTCTATAAGTACTTCCTCACCGTCCCCCCCTCTTTCTATCGCCCACGTTCCTCCTTTCTCTGCTCGATCCTCTCTCTCGCGGCTCCTCTATCGCAGATCGAGAGCAATTGGCAAAGATTTTGGCAGCAGTGGAGGGAGCTTGAGAATTTCTGTCCAGCAAGCAGCTCAATATCTCTCCCCTCTTTTCTGCAAAAACACAGCTTCTCTTGAGTTAAAACAGCGTTCGTTTTAACAAATGGCTACTGCAATCATGGCTGTTTCTTCACAGACACTGGCTTTTTTATCTCAAATCAAGTCCTTTCCTCAGTTGGGTGGAACTGGGAATGGAAACCTTGGTGGCAGTATTGTGCAAGCTGGGCTCAGCTGCAAAAGCTTCACTGCTCTGGGCTCTTGCAGGAGTCACCAGTTCTATGGCTGCCTCCCTATAGCATCCTTCGGCAGAAATTACAACCATGAAAGGGCCTCTGCAGCTGCTCTGTATGCTTCCATTTCTGCAAGGGTGGTGAATGAGCTGGAAAAGCCAGCAGAGAAGTTAGAAGAGTTTGATTTTGATGACTACATGCTTTCAAAAGCTAAGGCGGTGAACGCTGCTTTGGATGAAGCAGTGCCTCTGAGGTACCCTGAGAGGATCCATGCATCCATGAGGCACTCTCTGCTGGCAGGGGGGAAGCGGGTTCGGCCAGCTCTGTGTATTGCAGCTTGTGAATTGGTGGGAGGCAGTGAAGAGCAGGCCATGCCTGCAGCCTGTGCCATGGAGATGGTCCATACTATGTCACTGATCCATGACGATTTACCTTGCATGGACAACGATGATCTCAGAAGGGGAAAACCCACAAACCACAAAGCCTTTGGTGAAGACACTGCAGTGTTGGCTGGTGATGCTCTACTGTCACTGGCATTTGAACACGTTGCAAGGAAAACAAAGAACGTATCTGCAGACAGGATTGTGAGGGCAATAGCAGAGCTGGGGAAGGCTGTTGGATCAGAAGGGCTTGTAGCTGGGCAGATTGTGGACATTGCATCTGAAGGTGATGCCTCTGTTGGGCTTGATATTCTTGAGTATGTCCACATTCATAAAACAGCAGTGCTGCTGGAGGCATCTGTAGTTGGGGGTGCACTTGTTGGAGGAGCCTCTGATGAGGAGGTGGAGAAGCTGAGAGGGTATGCAAGATCTGTTGGTCTTCTCTTTCAGGTAGTTGATGATATCCTGGATGTAACCAAATCGTCAAAAGAACTGGGCAAGACTGCTGGCAAGGATCTGGTGACTGATAAGGCCACTTATCCCAAGCTCCTTGGCATGGAGAAATCTAAAGAGTTTGCAGATGAGCTGGTTAGGCAAGCAAAGGAGCAGCTGTCATCTTTTGATCAGCAGAAAGCAGCCCCTTTACTGGGCTTAGCTGACTTTATTGCTTACAGGCAAAACTAGATGCCACAGTGCTGCATCACCAAAGGGTAACGATGACTGCATATTTGGTAAACCATAATGGAGTCGAAGAGACTGGGAGAACACTAGATGGAACCATATCTGTTTGATAATGCTCAGCAGACAACAAAAGGCCAAGTCCTGTTAGAAATTCTGCTCTCCGTATCAGCGAACTGCAACATTGATTTTTTCATTAGTCCTTGACCTGGGTTGTCATGACATAGATATACATATGTGTAGTCCTCAAATTGAGGTCTCATATAATAAGCAGCATTCTACTTAGCAGATAAAACCATCAAATCTTAGTAATCAAAGCTGCTCTCTAGATCAGATATTTTTCGTAACCAGACTTAGTTTTTCTTTCATGTCTTTGCATTATATACTCTTGTTTAGGAAGTCTAGATGGTGCAAAACATCTCTAGCAAATGTCTTTAAAAAATTTGCGTACTCAATTTCTTTTTGGAAGGAATGACTCAAAACATGCAAGATATGTACTCTTGTGAGAATGGTTTTTCAGAATGATTGCTCATCAATTCTTCAACAAAATCTACAAGTTTGTATTATACAATTGTACTATTGTAGGTTTGGCAACAGTTGCAATTTCAATACAGAATGTATGGATATGTGTACGAGAGATGGATTTATGATAGGATTGTACACGGTTTGGTGAATTCAGACAAATTGTTTGTGTTGGCTTTGAGGTTTGTGAATAACAGCATTTTTGAACATGAACCTCCCCCTCAACAAGTTCACCATCAGACTTCCACCCATCAAGAGTTTTTTCAGAAATAGCTAGATTCACCATTTCGTGTATTGTGAAGGTCAGAGAACCATCTATGCAATATCCATCCATATTATTTGAGCAATATAGCAAATTCTGAGTGGACCTGTGGCTGCATCGTTGAGATATCTGGAAAGTATGCAAGCATCTATAAATGTTCGTATTTTTTGGAAGCTAACAAGATGCATGGTTAAGTTGATTGCTTTTGTAAATCCGAAAGAGGGAACTTATGGAGATCGATGAAGAATTGGTGGATGGGGATTTGACACTTGGGAATAGATATTGTTTGTTGTTGACCATTTAATACGGCAATTTTCCTGGATTATGGCCCATTGTGAGATAATAAGGTTATTACAGTTGTTTGAATAATTTTGCTGCTTCTACACATTTATGAAAGAAATGTTTTTACACAATCTCCAACAATCATAATATTAACCCCTCCATGAGTCAAAACTCTAAGAAGAAACCCAAATTCTAGGCATTGCTTCAAACATATAAGCTTGTGATTCAAACTTTCAAACGTTTGGAGGCTACAGCAGAAGTTAGCTGAATATTGTCTGTCAAGGGTAACAACATTCAGGATCAACATGTTTGTGATCATTTCTTTTTCAAGACAATCCACGATGCAAATGCAACAGGAAAAAGTTTTCACAGACGTTTTTCTCTAAAGATGAGACATTTGGTAGCAAGTGCTATATTGTATCGCTTGAGTCAGTTGAGCATAATTTACCTCCCTTGGAGATTCTTTCTACTACAGCCGTGTAATAAATCCTGAGAATATACCAAGACAGCTAATGCCTATGTTTGGTCCAAGTCGTCTATTAAGTTCTATAAACTGGGATATAAAAACACAAGCCAACCTAAATTGAGATTAATAAACTGACCTGTTAAACTAAACATGCACATCAGTCACTCTCTGTTTTCTGTCTGCACTGCTTGATATCTTTAAAATGATTTTTTTATGTCTTTCTATCACTACCAATTCAGCGAGCTATTCTGCATCGACCAATTCCAAAGCACTAGAGACAGCCAAATGTTTTTCTCAAGGTAAACTCGTAGTGAAAATCCATGCAGCTTGATCTTCAGTCCTGCAGCAAGTCAAAGTGATTTTACTTGTGCTCCAAGGGCTGATCATTCCTTTCAGAGTGAAAGATGGTTGGTTATTCTTGTTACGAGATCCCAAGTTTGTTACTTATATGGAGCCAGATGGCTTCCAATGTTGCATGTGTAGCAGCAGGATAATGTGCTTATATATTTCTTAAATACAGCCATTTAAACTTGTGTAGTTTCTTGTGAATGGACCCTTATTGACATGATGGTCCCCTTAAGCCCCTAGGATATACTGAACAAGGTAGGGATCCATGCTGGTGCCTTTATCATCATTCCACATGTGGGAATATATATATGCCTTTTGGTTTAAATGGAAAAGCCATCTCGCTTGCCCTAGTACCCATTGACACATGTGGGAATATGGACATAGTGCATATAGGCTATTATAGGAATTATGAGCTATAGATTAATGTTTGATTAGTGACAGCTCTAGTTGCATGCCAACAATTAGGGGATGCACTTTTGCTTGGTGCTGTAGATAAACATGAAACATAAAGAGCTGCTACAAAAAGCACCAAGAAATGTACAAATAGTTAAGGGCCTAAATAGTAAAACTAAAGCCTTGGACTATATCCTAGCCTATAGTATGCCGAACTTTGAGCCTCAAGTCAACTTTTGCAGTGCTACACCACAAGTTACTTCATTCTATTGGCCACATTTACCAATGTCTCATCTTGACCATTGTTGGCAATGTAAGGCTAGGATTAGATATGTCACTCTTACATTAGATTAGGGTTTGGAGAGGAAACTCGACTTCCATACTTCATGTGCCAATATGTATTCGCTTATGCACATTTGTGATCTATTACTTAACTCCTAAAAATCCAAGAGAAATTAGACTAGTGATACTTTTGGGAGTACATGACCATCCTGTAAGCACAAGAGTGAGCAAACAAAGATTACAAACGATAAGAGATAAAGTTGCAAATATACTTTGAGTCGATAGGTGAGTTGGTCTCAAGCAAATCCAAATGGAAATAGCAAGAGATTTGATTACAACTTCTGTCAGTGGAGGAGATGACATGATGAATCTAGACATAGGCAAAGTGGAAAAGGAGTTTTAGTGTCTAGTCATGCAAAGTGGATTTCGGAGGATGGTTCACCCTGCAAAAAAAAAATTGTGTCATCCATCAAATTCTCTTGACTCCTTGTTGAACCTCAAAAGAACTTGCAACTATGATTTTTTCAATTATATGTTAATTTCAGGCCGAGGAGGAGATGTGGCTAGGTGTCATGTGTTCAAGATGTCCACAAAGAGTGATGCCTCTAGGGTGGGCCTTTGTTAGAATGAATAGAGAAGTATATGGCGATTTGAAAAGAGCGTTGATAATGTTTGCTCACACACACATAACAAATAGATGGGTGAGAATGACTACCCATGTGTAAAATCCAAAGTTAGCTTAGCTAATAAAATTGTCATGATTCTCACATATTTTTTATTGTAGGCTGATATCTAGATGTTACCAGCTAACAATGTATTCTCTCCCTAAACAGCTTGCAAGAATTGCTCACAATAGTAACCTGCGAAATGAAAGAAGAAGATGAGGGAGCACATGTCATACTATGGGAGAAGCTCAATGCAGTGACGATGAAGGATAACCACAATCAGCCATATTTTCATGGGTTTGTGGCAAATGAGGTTTAAGGTGAAAATTTGACCAGCTTGCTACCTACCAAGCATAACTCTAGGATCTAGGCTAGGGTTTCATTTTAGGGCAAGAAGAGTGAGTTAACTTCCTTATTACATGATGTAAATCCACCTAACTTCAAGAAGGAAGTCGAATTTGCTATGTATTCCAAGCTCCCATAGTGAGAAGATAGATTATTTTTTGAGCTCATTGGCAATCTCAAGCTACTCCACTATGTACATTGAGTTTTTGTGATCAGAATGCAACCAAATCAATTTCTACTTGTTTCTCAGCTTTAAGGCCGTACTACAGCCTATAGTACACATGTGTGGGCTGGATTTCAATGCTAATCAATGCTTTTGATTGTTAATGCTTGTTGTTTGCTAGATCAATTTTTTTGATGACTAGTTTTTTGATAGATTGTTAAGCAGGCATCCAATTACTCTTGTGGATCTTTTGTAGATCCATTTATGGCTCTAAAGTACAATACTTTCACATGGTATTGGAGCCAAGTACAAGATCATAAGCCATTGATCTAATGCAAATCCATTTCTAGCAAGTTTTGGTGCTAAAAACTAGTATTGAGAGGGCAAGCTAGAATCTTGATTTTGGTGAGGAGATTTGATCCCAAACTTGGTAAGGTCCAAATCCATACTGTCCACATTGTGGGCACCTCTGAACCTGCATTTTATGCATGGTATTCATTTGATCCAAAGAAATTCAATTTGTGCCTTTTGATGTAATTTTTGGTAGAAATTTTAGGATAAGCTACCAAAATTGAGTGCCAATGATTAGATTTGACTTAGGGTCATGAGATCTAATTAATCTAGGCTGAAATCAAGTCCTCTAAACTTGTTTTACAGGTCTTGAAAGTACATCAAAAAGTGTGAGGGAGATTTAGTCATGTTATTGTCCAAAAATAGCCAAAATTGGCAAGATTTGATTGTAAGTAGATTTCACATCATCTTATCTTCATTCCAACTTTGCGAGGGAGTGCTAGAACTGAGATTATAAGTACATTTGTTGGATTAAAAATCTAATTTGAGTGAAACATTAAAAGAGAGAGACCTTACTGAGTTTCTAGAGACAAATCCATTTCTTGGCAAGATTTGTTTGAAAGTAGTTTTCACTTCATCTTATCTTCATTCCAGCTTTGTGAGGGAGTGATAGAACTATGATTATAAGTCCATTTGTTGGATTAGAAATCAAATTTGTGTGAAACACTGCAAGTGTGAGACCTTTGTTAGTTTCAAGTCAATCAAATTTATTTCTTGTTTGTAAAAGTCACTAGTAAGATGGGATCTGCTGGAGCATACCTTCTAGAAGCTAGTGAGCGATTGAATTCTACAAATTATGCTATTTGGAAGGTTAGGATTGAGTCACTTTTGGTGCTCCAAGACCTTTATGAGTTTCTGATTGAGAATGAAGATGAACCAATGTTCTATAGATTTTGAATCTTACCAAAAATTTGCTTTCTATAAGCAGAATCATTGATTCTGGTTGTAGGGTCGAATTCGATACAGAGGGATGCACTATTCTTGACAAGTCTAGGAAAGTCTTAGCTTTCAGCTACTTTACAAACTAAATCATTGTTTTTCTACAAATAGTCAAGCTCTTATTTCTACTTCTGAATCAAATCATATGTTGTGGCATTTCAGACTAGGCCATTTAAACCTCAAGAGTATTAAGCAAATGTCAAATTAGAGCTTAGTGCAAGATCTTCCTTCTATTAGCAAATCCGATTCTCCATGTGAAGGCTGTATTATCAGCAAGCATGCTAGAAGTCCATTTACTTCAGATTATGTTCATACTTCTAGAGATTTGCTAGATCTTGTACATAGTGACCTTTGTGGCCCAATGGAGTTTTTTATTTTTTCAGACTTGTATTGATGACTTTTCTAGGAGAACTGCTACTTACTTTTTGAAGAATAAGTCCGATACTTTCAAATTCTTCAAGTAGTTCAGCCAGATTTTGTTGCGGCCTGACTTCTGTCCCATCTACTACGCTCCATTAGCCTTCTCCTTTGAGTAGCATTTTCATTTTGTGTTTCCAGACAACATAGTTGCTGCCATCGAACACGCTCACAACCTTTTGTTGCAGACTCGTCGCCATTTGATAATCTATGTCCTTGTAGCTAGTCTGCAGTGCACAACGCTGATACCACTAAAGTGAACTGATCGTTTTGACTTTAGCTGCAGCTAGAAGCGTGCTTCTGTCTGTGCCGCATTTTTCAAAAAATGTGAAATGTGCAAAATTGAGTGAATTCATACACACTGACACATTTTACCTCTACGAGAAATGCAAAACCCGAAGAAGAGAAAATGTGAAAAACCCGACAAAGTTTTTGGCCTTCAGTTCTTCGAGCCCGTGAACTTGCAACTAAACTTTGATTGTAAGATCAATCACACATCTTATCAAGATAACAATACATACATAAATAGCATTGGCATTTGTGCACAATAGAGACCTAACAAGAACAATGTATTACTAAAATTGTGTTATTGGAAGAGAGTACATCGCTTGTAGCTTATCCGCTTACAAGTCTTCTGAATTTTCTTTATCTCTCTCTCTCACACACACACACACACACTCTCTCTTGTTGTGCACTTCGTAGGCACATTTATATTCTGTATATCATTTTCTTTTAAGTCAATCTTGTAAACTAATGGCTATGCTTCTTCCATTGGAACAGACCATACTTGCGGCCGTCTTTCTCTGTGAGATCGGATTGTGTCGTGTGGAACTTTAGGGATGAAGGAACTTGTGTTCATTTTTCAACAAAGAAAAGCTAAAAGGTTTAGGAAAATGACCTTACAAGGTGATTGAGATCCGAACCAATGGAGTACCAACTTGTACGGACAATTTTTTGACATAATGGTAGCAGATTACGTTGCTACTATCCAGCCGATGTCTCCAGCTATAGGATGAACCAAGCGCATCATCACCTTCACAAAAAGATGGATATGATTAGTGGAGTTAGGACTAGATGGTATTGATAGGAGTAGTCCAGGTTGATGCCAACAGAGTCAGTTATTTTTAGGATAGAATAAATAGCAAGTTAGAGAGATATCATAACCTTAGGAAGTTAGATTAGGTCATTAAATTTCAAAATTAGATATGCATAGTTTATGTCGACTAGGATTTGTCTTAAACTAGTTAGGTTAGGAATTAGAATTACTTGTGGTCTAGGATATTGTTAGTTGGTTAAATTAGTTAGGTTACTTCATTTAGCTAGGATAGAATCGTTTAGGATTAATCACATAGGATCATAGATTTGAGGTCCTGATTAACCAATTAGCATTAGATCGTAGCATAAATTAGATAGCCAGTTATGATGATAGGTTAGTATGTGTTGGACACAAAGTTAGGGACACAAAGTTAGCACTAAGTATCCAATGTAATTAGGTCGGTAGAGCATAGGTACATCTTAGGATTATTTAGGCCTATTAGATAGTGTAGGATTAGGTGTTAGACCCTTTAAAGTTGTTAGGTTTAGAAAGCTCGTTATAGGTAGGTAGCTCAATAGCATTCAATTAGGACTTTTGCTAGCATAATCCATGTCTTAGAAACAATTACTAGGATAAATTGGGCTCTTTTAAGTGTATATATTTCTATACTTGCCCTTGTGCATCCCCATGTATAGCTAATTTTATTCCCTCTAAACTTTTTCTCTTGTATTAAAAAATAATGTCCAACGAGTATGCCAAAAATGATCGTCAACCATAGATGCACACATGATCCATTTTTCTAGAAAAATCTCAATTTGAATCAAAGATAGGCTTGATTTTTGCAAAAACTACCAATTTAAATAAAAATGCAAGCTTCTGATCAACATAATCGTCTAATCTAGCAGTCATTTGAAAAACAAACAATACACATAGTGATACCCAATCATTTGGCACCCATAGGATCAATTTTCAAAATGGCAGTAGGAGACTTAAAATCTATATCCTATAATACGTGAGTAATCCCCAATCCATTACTCGCAAGTTTACTAGTATAGTTACTAGCGCTTTGTTTTACTTGCTCTTCATTTTAAGCAATAGTAATTTCTTTTTTAGAAAGAGACGACTGGCGACATATGTAGTGTTACGTCCATGTCTCGTACATAGGATTCAGCATAATCCTAGACTTGGATATCCAGTACTCCAGTGGACGAGATTATTAGCTACGCCACGTCATTTTGACTAGGCCAGAAATGTAATTAATAACCTTGACAACTTTTGTGCAAGAATAGGAGATCAATTGCTTTTGATAGGAATGGAGAGATCCTAGAGAGAATATTCTCTATCATTTGGAGATTATATAGCCTGTGGTGGGGTCGAAGATCTCTCGTAGTATAGCCCTTCCGCCTGTCAACAAAGGTTAGATCACTGGATAGGTGCCTAACTATGCATAGATGCTACTTTTAGTTAATTTCCTACTTTCTCCGTTAACTCTACTCACCACTATACTACTCCTCTTTAACTCTACTCCTCTACACTAACATTCATCATAGTTTGGTTGAAGGGAAAGAATGGAGAAGAAGAGATTGAGAAGAGAAGAGAAAGAGAGAGAAAGAGAGTGAGGGTGGAGGTTAGCTCAAATGCTCCTTATGCTCGCTAATGGAAAAACATTCACTATGGCAAACAATAAACCTGGAAATAGAAAGCAATAGAAAACACAACCAAGAGCAATAGCAAGTAGTGAATAGCAAATGAGGATGCTTCTCTTCCAAAAATGGTAGAGTTTACTCCTTCTCATTAAGCATGGAAATAGTGTACAAAAGGTGCCTTAGGATGTCATGCCCCAACACATTTTATTGGAGGATTTTATTTATTTACACTCTGTTGGAAATACCCCCAACACCTATTGCAACTTGCCCTACTCATTCAATTTTCCAATTTTCAAGAGCTAGGATCCTCTCCTTTCTTGCATTTCGTCACCATGGCTTGGGACCGCATGAAGTGGTTAGAGATTCGACTTTCCGTTTCCTATTGGATGGGTGGCTTGGCTCCACAGGTGTTCTTTTGGTTGCATGCAATAGGATCTAGGTAGATCTTCACTTGGCGATCATTATAGTGGAGCAAGGCTTTGCATTGATCAAAAGGTAGAGTTGCCTTTTGATTTTCCCCAGCTTTTTGGTATTTCCTCCTTGATTTTTGCTTCCGGGTGGTGGAATTGACCTCCAAGTAAGTGACTTCTCTGATTTTAATTTGCTTTCAGCCTAATGATCATTATTATGAAAATTTATGGATTTTTTACAGTTTTTTTTTGAGTTAGTTCTCCATGTTTTGGCTTGAAATTCATCAAAGCTATTGTTCATGAATGTTTTTCAAATTTGTGCTTGCTCTTTTCTAGTCATCATGATTGTTTCTAATGATTGCATGCCATGGTTACGGTTAAAGATAGTGATTTTTGGTCAAAATCTAGTGATTTTTGGCTAGAAATGGGCTGTATGAATCATGATTTGCTGAAATTAGAACTTATAGTGCTTGCATGTAATTTAATTAAATTAGATCTGGCATGATTTCACTTGCATGTGGGTTTGATCCACAAAAAATTTCAAAAATGGTAAAAAAAAACATGGTTTTTTAATGGCTTTTTCAATGTTTTTGGTGATATTCATAAAATCCATGGCTAATATTTTTCTTGCACATTTTTAGAGGTGTAGTGATGCTGTCCGAAGGCTTTCATGAAGTTTGGTTGGGATTAGACACCATTAAGGGTCTCAAAAAGTAAAAAAATAGTGTATTTTGTGGTTTTTTTTTTTGAGCTTGAATAACTCTCAATAGGTGGTCTAAAACTATTGGATCTTTTTACAAGCTGAAAGATATGATAGATTCCCTTTGATTTGAGCCATCATGCACCCAATTTGGAGTCGGGAGGCATAGGCACCAATATCTTGAAGTTTTGCTTGTTGAAGGAGTGGGTAGATGCAATTTTTGCATGACCCGAGCTGATGATTGCTTGCTGGACCTGTTGGAAGCCTCTATGCCTCTCTAATGAACCTTAGAAGAGTGCTTGTAACCTCTGATTGGATGCTATATGTGTTGGATATGGATTTTCGATGATCTCCCTTGGAAAAAGTGTGGCCTCCTACTGCAATTTCAATCATTTACTGTTCGCACATGTGAAGCCTAGGTAGAAGGGTGACATGGCAAGTGTTTTGCTAACCTCTTCTCTATTTGTATCGTGCTTTACAACGACCAAATCAGAATGCTATAGCAAAAGTTATGGTCGTCGAAAGTTTGGCAATTTTTAGAGTAAAATTTGAAAAATTTCCAAACGTTCTAATTGCATGCATGCATGTGGAGTTGTAGAGTGTTTTTCTAGTGCTAAAAATGTTTGGATGAACCTGTATGCATGTTTGGATGCATGATACAAGGTAGTACAGTAGGTTGATCAGTGTAATTTCATGCTTGAATACAGTTTTATAAAAAGTGAATCGAAAAGCAAATTTTCCAGTTACTAGGAATTTTACGTAAAAAAATTATAATTTTTTGAAATCACTGCATGTCAAGTCTGATGCATGCCAGAGGTGTAGCTTTTCTTTTCATGATTGATTTCTAGTTGTTGGGGCTTTAGCAAGAGGTTTGACTATCCACTTTGAGAGTTCTCGCATGCTTGCTTCTCTTCATCTTGTGTGGCTTGAAGCATGCCAACTAGTTGGGTGACAAAAAATCGTCTTATTTGGTGGGAACCCGCAACAAAAATTCCAGATCGCAAACAAATTTATGTAAAACAAATGATCAAACAAATCTCGATTCTACTAACAAAGTGCACAGTTTACTTGACAAAGGATGAGAAACAAACAAACGCGAACTCGAAACATTTCTATTCGTGATCAAGCTCGAAGGATTCACGAAATTTATCTTGCAGTCAACTCAAAAGATTCACAAAGCAGTTTCTTGTAGAAGCTCGTGGTTTTTCTTGTTGAAGCTTGAAAGAATCGCGAACAAAATCTTGTCGCAAAATATTCTGTTTCTTGTTCAAACCTCAGATGTCGCGAAATTGTCGTGAACAATTTGCAAAATCTTCTGATTCTTCTTCAAGCTCAAGAATTGTCATCTGTCGTGAACAATTCACGAAAGACGAAAATGTCGCAAAGAGACAAGTGTCGTGAACAATTTGCGAAACACAAAGCTGTAAATAATTCGCAAACAGAAATCATTCGACCTTGGAAACAGAGCGTCTATTTGAATATCAACCATCGTAAACGGTTAGATCTACTGTTTCAAAAACAAAAGACCAAAAGACTTGTAAATAAAAGACCAAAAGACTTGTAAATAAAAGGCCAAAAGACCCGTCCTGTAACAATATAAATACATGTGCACTACTCGTTGTAACCAACTCTCAGACACTGAAACTGAAGAGATTCTCAGATTCATTAAATCAGAGACACAATAGTGAGATAAGACATCAAGAGATGTATACTGATTCAGATTCAGAATTGTAAATTCATTTTTGATCAATAGTTTATGTTTGTCTAAAATTGTCTTAGGTTGTCTCTTAATTTCGCATATTATTTTTGCACGCATATTCAATCAGAGCAAATATTGTTCTATTAGTACATAGATCAGATATAGACCCGATTGAAGACACTGAGATTAGTTTGATTTATTCGAACTTTCATCGTGTTCTCTATGGAATAATAATTACTATTTTTCCTACAGTGGTATCAGAGCTTCCAGAATTAAATATGATACAGTGGTATCAGAACGTACAAGATCAAAATTGATATAGTGATATCAGACAAGTTAGAGTTGATACAGTAGTATCTTTGCACCCCTCAGCATTCTTCATATATCCATCAACAAGCCGCATCTGGAGTTATTCCAGAAATAGAAGATGTCGTCGATCAGCAATATTCAGACTAAGATCACTCCGATCTTGGATCCAAAAGGTTTAAATTACTTTATCTGGAAATTAAAGACTTCACTCATATTGTAGGGCGAAGGTCTATGGCAATGGGTAGAACCTATAGAGGAGAAGCCAATAGCTACTCCTGGCAAAGAACTTCAAGAATGGAGTTTAAGAAATGACAAAGCTATAGCAATTATTGCATCTTCAGTGCATGACAATATAGTGCTAGATCTTACATCAATTTCGAATGCAAAAGATTTATGGGAAGAATTGCAAACCAAGAATGAGACTCGGTCTCATAATCAAATCATGTTCTTGGAAGACCAATTAACTTACCTACAATGGGACGACAAAGACTTGAACACATTCGTACGAAAGATAATAGACTTGTTTATTTCCTTGCAAAATTTTGGCGCAGAAAATGCAATCTCAAAGGAAAAACAGCTTAGTTATTTTCTTCGAGCCCTACCCAGGTCATTCCACACAAGTCGAACCTTATTGGCGAAAGATGTGACAATGACACTTCAAAAGGCAATAGACGGAGTAAAAGAGGAAGTAGAAGCTCGTGAACGCTATGACAACAATGGTGATTCAAAAAATGTTCTATTTATTCAGAAGAATAAATCTTTTAAGAAGTCTAAGTTTAAGAGGGAGTCATCTAAAAAGAATGAGTCTAAGACAAATGAACAACAATCTAGAAAACAACAAAAAAATTCTGGTGATAAGAAGATCTGCAACAAATGCAAAAGATCATGTCACACATAAGAAAAGTGTTGGTTAAATCCTAAGATTGAATGCATTCATTGTCATAAATGGGGTCATGCAGCAGTAAATGTTATTAGAATCTCAGAAACAAAAAAGCGCAGAATCGAAGTGAACCTTCAGATTCAAACTATGTCAAAGACAAAGCAGAATGCTCCAGAGTAGCAGAAGACAGGGCAACAAGGAACTCAACAGCTCATGTTAGTGTTGATCTATGCTGTTCAACAAATTCAATTCAAGAAGTAGACTTGATTCGAGAGCCACCTCACATTTTGCTTTCGCAAAACAAATATTGTCTGAGTACAAGAAGAACTATTTGAGATTCATTATACTTGGAGACGGTTCTAAGCACGTGGTTGATGAAACTAGTGTATTATGGCTGGACACGAATCAGGGTGACAAGAAACTAGAGGAAGTTCTCTGTGTCCCTACTCTTGACAAAGATCTTCTATCCGTAGCTAAGATAGTCGATACAGGCATGTCAGTAACCTTCACAAAGTACTCTTGTAAACTGTTCAAGGAAAATTTTGATAACCTAGTAAAGACAACAGAGAAGGAAATTTGTATCACTTGAACATTTGAACAACCCAATCAAACTCAGAAATCGACAACAATAGGAGACTAGGCGAGGTCACCTATGAGCTAGAACTCCCACACAGTAGTAAGAATGGAAGCCTTGTACCAAGCCAACAAAAGCCAGAGAATTCAAGGAGTTGAATTCAAAAGTAGAGATATTCGAACTACCTGCGAATCTTGTCTTAAAGACAAGATGACTAGAACACCTTTCAGTAAGGATGTTTATAAAGCAACTAAGGTACTTGAAATTGTGCATTTAAATATTTGTGGACCATTCGGAGTATTGTCGTTGGGTGATGCAAAGTACTTCATTACGTTTATTGATGACTTCAGCAAGTTCGCTGTGGTATACTTTATACGTACAAAATCTGAAGCTTTCAAGAAATTCGTTGAGTATACGAATTGGGCTGAGAAGCAGATAGATAATAAGTTGAAGCAAATTCGCATAGATCGTGGAGTGAGTACATTTCCAACGAATTCAAAGCTTACTGTACTGATCGAGGTATTATGCATACAAAGACTGCATCATACACACCTTAGCACAATGGAATAGCTGAACAGAAAAATTGTACACTTATGGAAGTTGCAAGGTGTATGATGGCTCATGCGAAAGCACCAAAACAGTTGTGGGTAGAAGCAGTGGCTACATCAAATCATCTTTGAAATCGTATTCTGAAATCTCGAATACCGGATAAAACTCCTCATGAGATATGGTGGGAGTTGAAGCCAAATCTTGCACATGTTGGGACATTCGGATGCACAGTGTATATGCACATACCATATAAGCTGAGAAAGAAACTCGATGAAAAGACAGAACAAGATTTTCTGGTAGGATTCGAGCTACATTCGTCATATTATCGTGTCTATATACCTGAAACTGGCAAGATAAAAGTTGTTCGAGATGTCAAATTTGATGAGTTGAAATACATAGTAGACAATGATATAGTCGGTTGTGAAATTCTCAAAAACTATAATGAGCTACCAACGATGACAGAAGTAAAACAAGCAGAAGATGAAAGAGAATTACCAGATTCCAAAAGAGGTCAAGATCGAGTACCTGACAGAGTCAAATCACCAGTTCGAATTCCAGTAGCAAAGGTCGAATCAGAATTGAACTCGAAACAACTTGTGAGAAGATCTAATAGACAATGAAAACCACCAGAAAGGTATGGCCAGGATGTTTTCAATACAACCATCAAATTTTGTGGTTTCTCTGACGAATCTCAAACATTTGAGGAAGCTGTTGATGGACCATATAAAGATCGTTGGATTCAAGCAATGGACGATGAAATGTCATCCATGTGCAAGAACAATGTTTGGACACTTGCACCTATCCTGATGGTAGAAAGTGGATCTACAAGATCAAAACAGGTCCGGATGGAGAAAACATCATATACAAAGCAAAGATAGTTGCTAAAGGATTTTCACAGAAGTATGGGATCGACTACATTGATACTTTCTCATCGGTAGTCAAACATACATCAATTCACTTGTTATTCACGTATGCAGTGGCTCATGATTTGAAAATCCATATCGTGGATGAGAAGACTGCTTTCTTGCACGTAGAATTGGAAGAAGACTTATTCATGGACCAGCCACTTGGTTTTGTAAGCCAAGAATATTCAGAATACGGATGTCACATGAATAAAAGTATGCATGGTCTGAAACAAGCAGCTAGACAATGGTATAGAAAGAAGGATGAAACACTACGTTCCTTAGGCTTCAAACATCTATTTGCTGAATTAAATGTCTATATCAAGCATGTCCAAAATGAAATAATTATTCTAGCTGTCTATGTTGATGGCACACTTATCTTCTCAAGAAGAGATAAGCTAATTTCAGATGTCAAAAGAGACAATTCTGAAATATTTGAGATCGCTGACCTAGGATAAGCTAAATTCTATCTAGGCTTGCAGATCGTGAGAGACTTTGAAGGTCGTAAGTTGTATCTTCACCAACAAAAGTACACTCAAAAGATCATTGTAGACTTCCACATGCTCGAATGCAAAGGTGTGCATACTCCAATGATACCTGGAACAATACTGAGCAAAACAGATTGTTTGCAGACTCTCGAGGAAGAACACCCTATCGTAGGCTGATTGGATCATTGTTATATTTAGCAGACAATGAGTTTCAAGCTACCTGAAGTCTATCCAAAGCAATATGCTTGGTCAGCAAAACCCTGCACAGGTACCTTGTAAACAAAAAACAATATGGTGCCCACACTGCCGGGCTACGCATCCTGTTGATGCTTGTCCTTCATATCGACCTATCCAAGCGCATACAGTCCAACAATATGAAGAACACCCATCACAGTCTGGACGTGCCTTGTCTTATCATGAATATCCATCACAAAGTCCAGAACCATTAGCCATAAAAGATGGCTATGCCATTATACAAGGGCCATTGCACACCAGATGTTTCATCTGTGGAGAAACTGGCCACTTCATGGTTGATTGTCCAGTCAAGACCAAGTACCATGCTGAGTGTCCTAACTGTATCAGAAAACACAGTTTCAAAGACTGCCCGACACAACCGACCAAGATCCTACCTGCCCGTCACGTTAGTTATGAATCACAATAGGATCCTCACGACAACACAACACGAGCACCATAGCAACACAACAGTTAAACTTGCTGCCCAACCGAGAAGTTTCTTGCAAACTTCTACAACATCGCACAATACGCCAGCACCATAATGCAAAAAGACAATTTGAAATGAGTCCTTGTCGAAATAAAGTGAAACCGATATTCCATCATCTGCTACAATGTCCAACCAAGAGCAACCTCCATAGGGAATTGACAGTTTTCCTCCCCTTCTGCAACTCAAATCTATTTGTCTTTCCACAAGCTAAAAAGATTTCCAATGTGCCAATACACAATATTTCTTGGATTCGGAAATCCAGATAGAGATTCGGTTCTGAATCTCTTGTTCAGAGAGGTCCTTAGGACATAGTACCTCAACCATACCTGCATCTCAAGCTATATCTTACAACATATGCTATCAATGATGGTAGATTTTTGTGTCACCAACCCTGCCTTGTTTTGACAAGGGCATGTCAGAGTAAGTCATATTACTCTACGAAACAAAAGAAATATTGCAACTATCAAGGTACATTATCAATGTTGATGAATGCAAGTTTTGTTCGACAAGTGCTATACAGTTCTCACTCTTTGTCATGTTTGTTTATTTCCTTGTTTCTCTTCACCTATTTTGTGTGATTGATTTTTGCATGAGAAATAGCTATTGCACAAGAGTCTTCTATAGAGCATCTCCAGAACACATTTTCATTTATCTATGCATCTTCAGATTCCCTTGTACAACAGTTTAGGATTTTTGAGACATATGAGAAATCCATGTCAAATCGGAGTTGATTCCTGCATCTCATTGTCATATTCATCTTTGAGTCAACTACAACAAGATCGAAACAAATTTAGTTAATTTTTTTTCAATCTTTAGTACAATCACATGTTCAACGAGTTTCACCTACGTGTTCCACACACAGATCCAACCTTGAACATGACCAGTTACCAGCAACAACATCTCCACCAACAGATTTTGGGGGGGGGGGGGAGGGGGGGGGGTTTTGGGTGGGAGGGAGGGAGAGACTGGATCTGCTTGGATCCACTGAAGCAGTTACGCTGCCGGCAACAACATCAGCAAGATCGACAGCCAAGGTCACAAGTCAAATATGAAAAAGACAAGGCTAAAGAAGGTAGATGGGCAATCCAAAGAGACTCAATCAGAAGAAGTACCCCAGTCACGACGAAGGTCCTTCAGAAAGGGAAACACAAACATTGTGAAATCAGTCTCTTTCTTCAACCAACCTCTTGCCATACTTCTGTGCCCATTTTCATGCCTATCGTCCACACCATCTACCGTTGTCACTACCATCCTTCCTTCCATCTGTTTGTTTATCATCCATTTTCTGTTCTTTAGAGAAATCTCAAGTTTTGATAGTCTTACCAAAGTAGTTGATAGATCATTGCAAATGTCCTGTGGAGACCAATTGCCACCTACAGTGGATGATCAGCTAGACGAAGATCCAAGAAGCTGAGGAGGAAAGGACAAAACTTAAGCAATAGATGAGTCAGATCAACCTTGATAAAAAGAAACTCTCTGGATCAATGATAGTTGAATCCCCTCTTAGGAAGCCCAAAGAGATCCAAAAGTAACGGATCAAAAGAAAGAGCTACAGAAAAAAAAAAAAAAAAAAAAAAAAAAAAAAGATGAAGACAATCGTGAACCTGCAAAATAAAGCAAATTCTTCACCCAACAAGTGGTGGTCAAAGCTCGACATTGTAAGGGTCCAAGGCTGCAGCCGTAGAACTATCAGTTCATTCATCCTTTCACCAAGCCTTGATCATGTTTCCTTACCGTTATCAAACTGTCCATCCAAATCTATTCCTACCACCAATTTTTTATGAGTCCATCCTCTTGAGACTGATAACCAAAGTTTGTGTAACCTGCAGATCAAAGGTTTTCCTTGAGACTGGAACTTCAACTGAGAGAATAACCACGGAAACACCCAGAGGCAAATGGAGGATACATACCTCCCAGAAGATAGAATCTGCCTAGAAACCAAAGATGAAACCGTCAATGGCAGATACAAGTGACTAAACAAAGAGACACATGGAAAGCACTCGAGCATGCAAGTTGTGAAGCTGCTGAGAACTCTCCAAATTTTGAGAATGTGAACCCATTACAGCAATAAGACATTCTAAATCCAATTGCGGCAATTTGTGAAAAACAGTTTTTTTGATAAAGACTGGCGACAATAAGCACTTGGTTTTATGTAAGTGAACGAGGATCTATGCTTTTCCAAGTGAGATCCAAGATGCCAATGTGAAAGCGGAGCGACATCGTCCAATATGAGTTGCAGTGGGTCCTGCAACACATTAGGGGTGGGATGATGTTGGCTGATTCTGTCGAATGCCCAAGATACTCGGACAGAGCAACTCAAGAGCACCTCTCATCTTAGACAGAGGAGGTCTCTGAGAAGATGAGACTAATGAAGAATGAGAGCCGAGGAATACTAGTTAGTAATGACAAGTAAGAACTGTGTAAGCCTTGTGGTGAATCCCGGAAGATGGAATGACCATGTAGGAACTAGTATTTCTGGGCAAATGTAATAAATGCAAGTAGACCCCTCTTAAAGAAAGTAGAGTGAGCCACCTTTTGATGGTGACCTCTAGTGGAGAGCATTATTCCACTTGTAATTTGTGAAATGTGAAAATTCCACTAGGATGCCAGCTAAGGAGCTCTCTTGCTTATTTAAGGGACTCCCTCTTTGTGTAGAGGAGCTTTTTGTGATTTGTATCAACTCCATGCTGAAATGAGAAGAGCCTTTACGAGTTTGGTACAACCATTGAGCTCCTTGATCATGCTTGTTTCTTGAGTGATGCATTTATGATCTTGCTCTTCCCTCCTTTTGTGTGTGGTTGTGGACTGTAGAGTGGATTAGATTTCATGTTTTCTTGTGGATTAATGTAGGAGCCAGCATTCAAGTAAACTAAATAGGCTGGATCTGTGGTGTGATTCTTGCATATCTCTGTACAATCTACTTCTTGATGTTCTTGGGATGTCCAAGAATCAATAGACTGGTTGGTTTCTAGATTCTTGGACTTCTAACATGCTGTAGTTTAGTTCTTGTTCTTGTTTATCAGTTTATGCAAATGTACCTCAGTTCAGTGTAGTGTAGTATCTGATTTCAATCCGCTTTTAGAGTAAGTAGCAGTAGAAACTATTGAACGTTCATTGGTTTACATGCTGATCTATGAATGAGCGTTCTAGGCTTGCATCTTATGTAGAATGTAAGTGCGTTCATGAGTGACGTCCCTGAGTAGTCCTCTGACAGGCAGGACATAAAATCTATACTACAACGTCTACCTGTTTCCTTTTGCCTGGTTTGGCATCGTAAAATAAGAAACCATCTAACGAATGCCATGAAGCATGATAACAGGCAAGAAACGATTCTGAAAAAGTGGCCAGGAAGAATCGAAGTAAACAACAGGTCCTCTGGAGCAGGGGATCTGTCAACAAGAGAAGCCAGAGTCCTCAAAGATGGCTGAGGAGAGAGTGACAAACAATCCATCCGCTTACCTATGCACCGAAGTGTGCACCACATCTCAAACGGATATACAAGAAGTGATTCTTGACTCTAGTGTTCCGTCACATTTCATGACCACCAAGCACATGATTGTTGTTTGTCGTCAGACTGATTTCTCCAAATACATTATCCTAGGAGATGGATCAAGGCACCAAGGAGGTGGAACAGGCCGACTATCATTGTATGCCAATGACAGAGATAGGAAGCTCGACAATGTGCTATATGTCCCAATGCTATTATTTTTCGTGAAGTTGGTTGATGCAGGCATGAGCGTTACCTTTGGAGATGATTGATGTGGAGTGACCGAAGCAAACAACACTTACATCATTATGCATGAAAAGCACAAAGGCAAACTGTACCATTTGAAGATACGAGTTCCAACCGAACAAGCACACCAGATTCACGAGTCCACTGATATCTTATGGCACAGAAGACTATGTCATACGAATACGATGGCTCTATACAAGGCCAGTTAGAACGGAGTATTTATCGGCACAAGCATCAAAGATGCAAACAGTCTGAAGTCATGTGAAGCATGTAACACAGGCAAGATGTCAAGAATACCCTTCACAAGAGACTCGTTCAATACAATAGAACTCTTGGAGACGATACATTCTGACATCTGCGGACCTTTCGACGTAGTTTCATTGGGAGGTTTGAAGTACTACATCATGTTCATTGATGACTTTAGCAAGTTTGATGCTGTATACTTCATTCAAAACAAATTGAGGCATTTGACAAGTTTGCAGAGTTTGTAAACTGGGCCAAAAAATGGATCAAGAAGAAGGTCAAGCAGCTAAGAACCGACAGAGGTGGAAAATACATCTCCAATTGATTCACCGAGTTCTGTAGTGAGCATAGAATCTTACACTTGAAGATTGCAGCTTACACACCACAACACAATGGTGTTGCCTAGAGAAGAAAGCGTAGACTCATGGAAGCGGCAAGATCCAAGATGGCTTACTCCAAAGCATCTAAGTGCTTGTAAGCTGAAGTAATAGCTACGTCCAGCTATCTGCAAAACAGAATAGGTAAATCTAGCATTCCTAACACCACCCCACACGAAGTATGGTGGAAGAACAAGTCGAGTCTAGCTCATGTTCGGATATTTGGATGCAACATATGCACACATACCAAATAAGAAGCGAAAGAAACTGGATGAAAAGTTTGAATAGGGTTTTCTTGTTGGGTATGATGTGCACTCATCATACTACAAGTTGTACATGCCAGAGACCAAGCAGATCAAGACTGTTAGAGACGTAAGATTTGATGAAGCTAGAATGATGGCTGATGGAGACCCTACTGGTTATGAGATTCTAAGCAAGACATATTATGATTTTCCCACATCGACAGAGGGAGCAACAGATGAACACTCGGATCAAGATGTTCACTTACCACCAGAGTTGAGTGATGACTCAGACGATGAACGGATCATAGACCTGCCTATAGCTAGGACATTGAGAACCTACAATGGTTTTGTACCTAGCTGCAAAGATAAAGGCAAAGCAATTGCAGCACTTGAGCATTCTCCACGAAGATTTATGAGAGAATGCAAAGCATCTGTCATATATGCACCTAGCAGTTCATCCTCAATGATGGAATAGTTTTGTGGATTCAAAGGTGAACCACAAAGCTATGAAGAAGTCATTAACAGTCTTGACAAGGACAAATGGATACAAGCAATGGATGAAGTGTGAAAATTGTCAACATTTCCTAGCTAGTTTGAGGCCTAAATTGGCTAAAATTGTAAATAGTTTTGGTTTTGGAGTTTTGCACATGTGAACCAGGCCACAATGTTTTTATTTACTGTATTTTTTCAGTATGATGAAGTGTCAAACTTCATACCCTTCAAAATGAGACCATTTTGATGTATTTTGGTCATATAAGCCATTTTTAGCTATTTTTCCTATATAGGGAATATCTAGGGTCAAGTACCTTCTAGAGAGAGGAGAGAGAGTCATCTTCCTCATCCATAAATAGTAGGGAAGTCGTGGAGAACAGGTTGGAGAAACCTTTTGTATGCTTCATTGAGATCAATAGATCATTGTCATTGTTTCTTCCTCCATTGAGAGCATTGTTGTGTGTATTGTCTTCAAGCTATTGTGTATGATCTTAGGTGCTTTCCAAAAGTGATAGGCTGATGTATTATGGACTGTATAATGCTATTTTGGGCCGCACTTGATGTTTATGGAAGTTTCCATTTGTGATAAATGCTTTTTGATCAAGTTCTTTGCATTCTAGGTAGCATAGAATGTGTTGCCAATTCCTAGCTTATGTAGTTTGGAGTGCAAGCATTCAAGCCAATGATCTTGGAGTTTAGATCCACTTAGGATCTGTATTTTTCACATGGTATCAGAGCTGGTTGGCTTCTATTTACAGTAAGTATTCCATTTTTGGTGATATTTGGATGTTTGATCAAGTTCTAGCATGATTTTGCATTGCTTTGTTGATCAAATCTTACTAACCTTTGTTTTGTGAGTTGAACTTGTGGATCAAAAGCATATTTCAGGTCTATTGAAGATCAGAGGCTGAAAAGAAACTATTTTGGATCAGATCATAACACCTAATCATTTGTGATTGTGAGGCTTGTGCATATTCAATACTAACAATGTTCTTTTCAATCCTATTGTTGACAATCTCCTTAAGTGGATGAAACTTCTCCTTAAGTGGATGACAAATGCTCTTTTGAGTGAGTTGTAATTCTCCTAAAGGCTGAGCAAAGCTCCCATTTGGATGAAAGATCCCCTTTTTTGGGTGAACATATTGTAAGCTCCATTGTGAAGAGCATATTGTAAAGATTGTCATCAATTTTGGCATAAATTTTGGTGTACTTTGTTGAGCATGTAAGTAACTCTCCTTATGTAATTTGATTGGAGCATTTGCTGGAAGGTGTTAACCATTATGCAAGTGTGTTTTCAGGTTCTTAACAGGTTGAGGAACATTCTCATGTGAAGTGATCTTAGATCTACATCTAAACACCAAGATTTGACAAGATAGTGAAGCTAGTCTTGTGATTCACTAAGTGTGCTCATTCATTCACCTCTAAATCTTGTATTTATCACTTGCTGGAGTTTATAAACTTTTAGAAGTGTGGTTTACATGTGGTTTTACAGGTTGAATCAATATCTTAGTGTGTTGATCATATGTTGATCAAGTTTGTTCATTACTAGGTAATTTTGGCATCCTAGTTTTGGGTATTTTCTAAGAATGCAAGTAACTCTTCACACCATAACTTGATTTGGTCACTTGCTGGAAAGTTTGAGAGCTTAAGCAAGAGTGTGTTCAGGTTGGTTTGATTTTGTAATCCATTCTTAGTGTGTGCAAAGTGTTGCATGTGTTTCAATCTTCCTTTCTATGCTTGGAAACCATCTAGGTTCAAGATAGAAGTGTTTTAGGGTCCTAAATCTTCATAGATCTCTTTATCTATCATTTGTTGAGAGAAAAGTGAGTGCTAAGTGCTTTAGGACAGAACCTAAAAGTTGAAGAAACATTAGAATCATGGCTTCCAATGGTGGGATCATGCTAGAGTCTAGTGAAAGGTTGAGTTCATCAAACTACTCTACTTGGAAAGTGAGGATGGAGTCCTTACTTGAGTTGAATGAACTCATGGACATAGTTGCAGAAATTGAAGAGAGACCTCTCACACTTCAAGAGCAACAAAGGTTTGATAAGAAGGCCAAAAGGGCTCTTCATATCATTAAAATGAATGTTACAAATGAACTTCTCAAGGAAGTTGGAAAGTGTCAAAGTGCAAGTGAGGCATGGAATGCCTTAAAGAAGCTCTTTGAATCAAAGTCCACATCTAGGGTATTGACCCTAAGGAGACAAATATTTTCTAGTAGGCAAAGAGAGGGTGAAAGTGCTCATGCATTTATCTTGAGAGTTAAGTCCCTAAGTGATGATTTAGCATGCATTGATGAGAACATAAAAGATGGTGAAATAGTCCAAGTTATGTTGAATGGTTTGCTAAATGAACATGCTAACCTTGTGCAAAGTTTTGCCATTCAAAGAGTCTTGCCAAGTGTGGTTGACTTGCAAGAAATCTTATTGGCTGAAGAACATAGGTTGCAATCAAAGCTTGATGGTGCATCCTTGCAAGGTGGAGGTGAAGAGGCTTTCTTCACAAAAGGCAAATTCAAGGGCAAAGGTAAAGGCAAAGGGAAATGGTCCAAAGGTGGTAACTTTGATCATGATGATCACTCTTCCTCTTCCTCTTCTACTAAGAACAATAAGTCAAAGTTCAAGTGCTTTTATTGTGGGATAAAAGGTCATTTTGCAAATGAATGTTATAAGAAGAAAAGAGAGCAAGGAGAGAGGCAAGGAAATCTTACAATAGATGAGGAAGAACATAACACATGTGAATCACTTGTTATGACTTCAAGTTTGTTAGCCAACATAGATGATAATGATCCTTGGTGGATTGATAGTGGAGCCTCATCTCACATGACAAGACATAAGGAATACTTTACATCCTTATTGTCTTATGAGGGAGAAGGTAACATCATCTACACTGCAAATGATGGTCAATGTGACATCAAAGGCATAGGCACTATTCCTATTTCCCTTTCAACAAATAGGAAAGCAAATCTTGAAAATGTTTTGTACATTCCTTCAATCACTAAGAATTTGCTTAGTGTAAGTCAAATGATTGACAAAGGACTTGATGTGGAGTTCATTGGAGATGCATGTTTGATAAGTAAATGTGGATCCTTGATTGCTCAAGGTAGGAGGCATGGTAAACTTTTCAAGCTTGATGCATGTGTGATCTCTAATCATGAAGGATGTATGGCTAGGGAGCAATTGACAAACCAAGAAGTTTGGCACAAGAGGTTGGGCCATCCCAACTTCAAATCTTTGGAGGTAATGGCAAAGAAAGAGCTTGTTCTTGGTCTCCCTAAAAGTCTTGTTGCAAACAATAGTGTTTGTGAACATTGTGCCTTGTCCAAATCTCATAGACTTGCTTATTCTAGATCTACTTCTAGATCTAAAGAAGCTTTTCAACTTGTGCATTCTGATATTCATTCTTCTAGTACAACTAGCAATGGTGGGGCAAAGATGTATGCAACTTTCATTGATGACTTTAGTAGGTATACTTGGATCTATCTTCTTAAAAGTAAGGATGAAGTGTTTGCTGCATTTGTCAAGTTCAAGAATGAAATGGAAAACCAATTCAATACAAAGATCAAATGCTTAAGATCTGATAATGGAGGGGAATACACCTCAAATAGGTTCAAAGACTTTTGTATAGCACATGGGATTAAGAGGGAGATGTCTAGTCCTAGGACTCCACAACAGAATGGAGTGGCCGAGAGGAAGAATAGAACCCTTTGTGAATGTGCCAAGGCAATGAGACTACATGCTAATCTTGCTAAGTCTTTTTGGGGGGAAGCTTTAGCATGTGCTAACTATCTATGTAATAGATGGACAAGTGCTTCCTTGGATGGTAAAACTCCTCATGAGGTTCTTTATGGTAGAAGGCCGAGTGTCAAGCATTGTAGGATCTTTGGATGTACATGTTTTGTCAATATCACACTTGATGATAGAACTAAAGAAGATCCTTCATCAAAGAAGGGTGTGTTTGTTGGCTATAGTGAAGTAAGCAAGGCTTACAAAGTGTACATTCCTTCTACAAAGAAAGTTGTCATAAGTAGGGATGTCATCTTTCATGAAGAGAATGTTTCCAATGTTGTTGATGTTGATGTTGATGTGCCTACTAATCATCATGATGTGCAAGATGTCTTGGATGAAGATGGAGATGCCACTCCAAAGCAAACTTCAAGGAAGACTCAAAGGCAAAGGGCTAAGCCATCAAGGCTAACCTATGATGAAAAAGGAAAGCAAGTGGTGGACAACTCTAACTTTGCTTTTCTTACCTCTTTTGATGAACCAACTTGTGTAGGTGAAGCAATTCAAAAGAAGGAATGGATCCAAGCCATGGATCATGAGCATCAAGCACTCATCAAAAGCAACACATGGAGGTTGGTAAAGCTTCCAAAGGACAAGAAGGCAATTGGTTGTAAGTGGATCTTCAAGATCAAGACAAATCAAGATGGATCAATCAACAAGTACAAGGCAAGGTTGGTGGCAAAGGGGTATGCTCAAGAATATGGTATTGACTATGATGAGACCTTTGCACCCGTGGCAAAGATGGTAACTATTCGAATCCTAATCTCTCTTGCAACTCTTTATGATTGGGATATGTGGCAAATGGATGTGTGCTATCTCCAAAAGAGTTTGTATGGGCTAAAGCAAGCACCAAGGAGTTGGTATGCTGAGCTCAATTCCTTCTTACTTTCTCAAAACTTTGTTATGAGTGAGTATGATCATTCTCTCTACTTTAGATTGAATGAAAATGATATCACTTTACTTTTGATCTATGTTGATGACATTATCTTAAGTGGTGGTAACAATCTAGATATAGATGAAATCAAGATGGCACTCAAAAGAGAGTTTGAAATTCAAGATCTTGGTAAACTTCATTATATCTTAGGAATAGAGATTATTAGAACTTCTAAATCTACATTCATATGTCAAGAAAAGTATGTTAACTCTATTCTAAAAAGGTTTCATATGGAAGATTGTAAAGTTGTTTCTACTCCTATGGAATCAAATGTAAAGCTAACTACAAGAAGTAATGAAAGATCCTTCAAGGACATTACTCTCTATAGAAAGCTAATAGGATCTCTTATATGGTTAACCATCACAAGACCTGATCTAAGCTTTGTGGTTGGTAAACTAAGTCAATTTATGCAAGATCCTAGTGAGGCTCATTGGAAGCTAGGAAAGAGAGTACTTAGATACATCTCGGGATCTAGAGATTTTGGCATCTTGTATGGAGGTACTACACCTAACCTTTGTGGATTTTCAGATTCAGATTTTGCAGGTGATCAAATGGATAGGAAGTCAACAAGTGCCTTTGCAATCTATCTTGGAGATGGAGTGGTCTCATGGCTATCAAAGAAGCAACCAACTATCTCTCTATCTTCCACCGAAGCCGAGTACAAGGCATTAACAACATGCACCAAGGAGATTCTTTGGATCAAGAGGATGTTATTGGATCTTCACTTGCTGGAACCAGAGAAGACTCCAATCATACTTTGTGATAACCTTTCAGCCCAAAGCTTGGCAAGCAATCCTGTTTTTCATGCAAGGAGCAAGCACATTGAGATTGCTCACCATTTTGTGAGAGATCAAGTCATTGCCAAAGAGGTGGAGCTTCAACATGTCTCTTCAAAGGAGTGTGTGGCTGATATCTTCACCAAACCATTGGGAAAGGACCTATATTTAATGCATAGATCTAATCTTGGAATGTGCTCAAAGACTATGTTGAAACTAGCATCCAATGTTGAAGAGGGAGTGTGAAAATTGTCAACATTTCCTAGCTAGTTTGAGGCCTAAATTGGCTAAAATTGTAAATAGTTTTGGTTCTGGAGTTTTGCACGTGTGAACCAGGCCACAATGTTTTTATTTACTGTATTTTTTCAGTATGATGAAGTGTCAAACTTCATACCCTTCAAAATGAGACCATTTTGATGTATTTTGGTCATATAAGCCATTTTTAGCTATTTTTCCTATATAGGGAATATCTAGGGTCAAGTACCTTCTAGAGAGAGGAGAGAGAGTCATCTTCCTCATCCATAAATAGTAGGGAAGTCGTGGAGAACAGGTTGGAGAAACCTTTTGTATGCTTCATTGAGATCAATAGATCATTGTCATTGTTTCTTCCTCCATTGAGAGCATTGTTGTGTGTATTGTCTTCAAGCTATTGTGTATGATCTTAGGTGCTTTCCAAAAGTGATAGGCTGATGTATTATGGACTGTATAATGCTATTTTGGGCCGCACTTGATGTTTATGGAAGTTTCCATTTGTGATAAATGCTTTTTGATCAAGTTCTTTGCATTCTAGGTAGCATAGAATGTGTTGCCAATTCCTAGCTTATGTAGTTTGGAGTGCAAGCATTCAAGCCAATGATCTTGGAGTTTAGATCCACTTAGGATCTGTATTTTTCACATGAAGAAATTCACTCTATGGAAACCAACAAAGTCTAGTCACTTGAATTAGTTCCAAATGGCAAAAAGACTGTGAAATGCAAATGGATCTACAAGTACAAGTATGGAGTTGATGGCAAGGTATCAAGATATAAAGCACGACTGGTAGCCAAAGGTTTCTCTCAAAAATATGACATTAACTACACCAAAACCTTTTCTCCAGTTGTCAAGCATACCTCTGTATGCTAGCATAGAACTTGAAGATCGACATTGTGGACAATTGCATTCCTACATGGAGAACTCGAAGAGGAACTCTATATGGATCAGCCACCAGGTTTTACATGTGAATCATTTTCTAATTACGCTTGCAGGATGTGCACAAGAGCATGTATGGATTAAAACAGTCTGCCAGAAAATGGTATAAGAAGAAGGATCATGCTTTAAGATCCTTAGGCTTCCAACCTTTAATAGTAGATTATAATATCTATGTAAAGGTTGTGCCTGGAGAGATCATCATAATCGGTGTCTATGTAGATGACACACTCATCCTATCAAGAAATGATGACCTAATTGCACAAGCGAAGCAAGATATTTCCAAACACTTTGAGATATCAGACCTGGGTTAAGCACGATGCTACCTAGGATTGAAAATTGATTGAGACTTTGAGAATGGCAGACTATATTTACACCAGTCAAGATATACTCAAAGGATCATTGATGACTTTTAGATGATTGAATGCAAAGGAGTAAACACTCTGATGGTCACGGGCACAGTACTAACCAACACAGACTATCCGAAGAACGACGAAGAGAGCGAAGCAATGTTCAACAAGCCCTATAGAAGGCTGATAGGTGCTTTAATATTCTTGGCAGACAACACCAGACCGGATATTGCATATGCAGTATTCAGATTGAGTCAGTTTAACATCAATCCAGGACCAACACACTGGAAGATTGCCAAAAGAGTTTTGCAATACCTGCAACAAATGAAGGATTATGGACTCTGCTATTCACGTGGATCGAGACTTCAAGTCAAGTCCTACAGTGACGCTAGCTTGTAAGAATGTATCAGGAGGATGCACCATAGCAGCAAATGTCATTGTTCTATGGGTAAGCAAGAAGCAAACGATCATTGCACAATCATCCTGTGAAGCTGAATATGTCGATGTCGCGAAGATGGCCAACGAACTGACATGGCTCAAGCAGTTCCTTGACGTACTAAGTACTAAGAGAGAGCGCTAATGAGCCGTTGATCCTCTACATGGAAAACACCTTAGCCATACATTAGGGAATATTAGAACTCAAAATGGGCCCTTTGTCAAGATGTTGTTTTTGACTTCGCACGCTTTCAACGCTTATGTGTCCCAATGAATGGTGTCCATCTGTGACGAACTATAACAGTGGTTGACGGACGAAAATTGTATTTAACTTTCCTGGCCAATTTTTTGTGATTCTCAAATACCCCGTTGGGCAGAACAAACAATTGTGATTGGACCACAGTGACTGCCCGAATACTCTTATGTTGCTCGTCATTGTTCACTTGAGGTTGATTTGAAATCAATAGTCATAAACTGTGGTTAACTAATCTTTGCAGTTAAGGAAGTTCTTGTCATTCATAGGTATACCTCTCATTTTCTTCATTCTATCTCTTATTTTGGATTGTCATTCTTAGGTTTACCTCGCAATCTCTACATTCTCTCCAATCTCAGCTTGCATACTCGTATTTTTTATTAATGGCACATAATCGAAGACCAAGAGTTTTCATATTCGATTTCTTTAGATTTAGCATTTTCTTTAAATTATATTTTTTTTGAGATGTTTTTGTTGGTTTTGTAGATTTGTATCCATCAAATTTTGTTGAATGGCAATCAGTTCAATTGACTACAAGAATAATCAATGTCATACATTCGAATATCGGTATTTTACAATATAAAGGTCATTCTCCAAAATCACTTTTAGAGTTAGGAGTTTTTTTTTATGATCACACCTATTTTTCTGATAAAAATGGTTTAGTTGGTAGATTAGAGCCATATTCTTTACCAAATTTTTCGAGTGAGAAATGGATTTCTCCTGATGCAGCAATTTCAAAAAGTTTTTGATCTAGGCTATATATTGATATTCAAAGTATATTAAATGTAGCATTGGATCAAAGAATAATAGATTAAGTTGGTATCTATCTTTTATTCTTTTTGTTGATATTTTTTCCAAATGCTATGGAGAACGAAAACAATGTTTATTTGTAAGGACTTCAGTGCTGATATAATCGTCGACTTGTTGGATGAGGTTGGGATACAAAATAAAATCAGCAAGTTGAGTGTAGAGTATGTTACTCATCCATGACATTTAGATATCACATCGAAAAACAAATGCTCACTTTGCTGCTGTATTATAGAAAATGGATTAAATGCAAAAATGTTTGGAAGCCACTTGATCAAGATTTTGGTGTAAACCCTCAAGAGCAACTTTAGATAATAGTGAAAAGAAATGACAACATTCTTCAATGGTTGAGGTCGAGGAAGATTGGTGTCTCAATCACATTCGATCAAAACTAGACATGTTGCAATTTGATATACCTCAGTACTATCAATTTCGATCGAATGGTGTAAAGGTACGTTATGCGATATAAAAATATTTCTTTTTTTCTATTTTTAAGTGAATCAGTTTCATAAAATATATTAACTAAAACAATTTCTCTTGTGCAGGTAAGAGAAAGGCAGGAAGAGCATATGAAATGCAAAGACATTGGAACATCCATTGAAATGGAAGATCCATAGATTATGAACTATGGAATTTTGTATTATGTAATACAATTTTTTGTATACATCATTTTTGAAAATATATGAACCACTTTTTCTATGAGGCTCTTTCATTTCTATGATCTCCATTTTCTATGGTGCAAATTCTTCACTTTCCATAGATCTTTCCCTTGCTACATCTCTAAACCTTTCACTTGTGGCAGGTGCAATGACTTACATGTAGGAGATAGCCCTCTCAGATGCTTGAAATGTATTGGAGATTTCCTTGTATTGTTTTTACCTTGAATGGTATCCTTCTGTTCAGAAAGAAGACAACTAGGCAGCGAAGGATTTGGTCGATGCTTTTTTTTTTTTCCCCTGCTACTAAACATCGATACATTTCTATCCATTTTTTTTTGGCCTCAAATGATCTCATGTTAGAAATGTTCAGGCAGTTGGAAGTGTCGCACTTGTCAGTGGACAAGAAACGTCTTCTACTTTCATTCAGCTTATAATCTCAATCTCAAATATGAATCCTGATTATCATGTGAAATTTGACAGTCTTTTATTTGTATCTAAATGTTTCATTTTCAAGAGGTTCTACAGATGTAACCAACATGAACAGGTGTAAAATATTAACAAGTCAATCATATTAGCAGGACTAAAACGAGAATGGAAATGGCCTAAACAAATATTGAATACATGGTCTACAATTGTTTCAAGCCAGACAAACATGGTATTTACAGTTTGTCAAATAGTAAAATTTCACACATTTTTTAGTTTTATCTTGTATATATTTTTCAAATACATTCAATATAAAGTAATATTACTCTAGTCATTACAATTATTTTTAAATAGGTCAAATATGTATATTTTCAAATTCTCTTAACAAATAAATCTATCTTGAAATTCTAAATTGCTCAAATCACTTTAAATCATGATTACTTTTCAATAAGTTAAAGTTTTGAAATTTAAAAACTTGAAATTATTTCAAAAAAATTTAACTCAACAACTTGTTCACATTTGAATTTGTTTAATAGTAACAAATTTGGAAATGAGAAAGAAATTGTTAGCTTAAGTTTTTTCATTTTTGTAAATTATAACAAAATTAAACATTTTTTTTGAAAAATAATTTTGTAAATGTAACATTCAAAATTTTGGCATTGTTTTAAGAAAAAAATTGGTTTTTTGAAAAAACGGGTCTCTAGGTCATGTTTTTTTTTGGTCATTGTGTTTCAAGCTAGCTGATCAGACGACAGTTCGCGTCCTAAAGGCATAGTGGAAGACATACTTGTCAAGATTGTTGGAGTTCAATTTGTCATTACTTTTGTAGTAACGGACTTATTGGAAGCACCAAACGTGTGTCGTCTTCTATTGGGACGTCCATATGGTTACGATTTTCGCAAGTAATTCATAACTGGAGAATTGGAAAGATTACATTTGAGATGAACATTCTGAAGAGAAATCAGTAGTACGGATTTCCAATTAGGATCTTCTTGATCTCTTGATATTCCTGTACTCATTGTCATGTCTTTTGCTGTCTTCATGATGTACAAACATGGGTGTTTAGAGTTAGCACCATGGGATACATTGAACAGACATTTTAATGTCTTCGGACCTCCTGCTAAATGTCATTCTATGTTGAAAGTGCCAATTTCAGGAATATTCAGTGGATTCCCATCCATCTAATTTTTTATGGTGGCGGGATATGGCGTTCTATTAAATATCCATGAGAGAATGTCATGGTCTTCTTTCATCACCTATAAGAGAAACAAAAAAATGATTTAGAATAATATTAACATAGAGAAGATTTTTCAAATGCAATCCATATTAGATTATCCCTATTGAATATGCAAAGGAACTGCTATACCTGAAATCTACCAACCACCAAATATCATTTTCTGATTGAACACTGAAGTTGAGGCCTTCTGAGTCTTCTGAATTTGAAAGTGCTCCATTCATGATCGTAAGACTGACTCTCTCCATTTGATTTCCTTTTATAATTTCAGACTCATCTAACTTGAGAACAACTATCAACTTGTTATTGACATTCTCATTTGTAATACCATAAAAATTTATAATGAATGTTAGTAACTGATTAATGTCAATAAATAAATTGTTGGAATTGTTATATGCTAGACATTCTCCTTTCATTGATATGAGATAGATTACCAACTATTGTCTGCATACCTTGGTTTAACATTTCTTTTTTTTAAAAGATGAAATGGTCATGGGATTGCAAACTTTTTAATACTTACCTGTGCAAATGCCTCCTTTATCATCTTAAACATTGTTGCATATGCTTCTCTACTGATGCTAGAAAAATTACATGCCCTTTGAACCAATGTACTGTCCAATATCTTTCCAACTTCATTCATAATGTTAACAGTAGCTGAAGCCTTAATCTTTTCATATTGTTATTGTTTAGCATTGATTTCATAGATTTAGAGGTCAAAATAGAACCTAGTGAGTTTCCAATGGAAATCTCATCGGCCAAATCTTCAGCAATTAATGTTGATTTGCATTGCAAACATAATGTTGATAAAACTGTCAATAGAGATTAGGACAATCATAGTATTCACAACAACATAATAAACAAATCAATAGAAAGTTGAAACTAATAAACAACAGGACTAGTGATTATGATTGAATCTGAAAGTTCAAGCAATATCAAACCAAATAAGCTAAAACTTACTTGAAAGCATGGATTTGACTTTTTCGATAACCTCCTTTGGATGATAGATTACATATATCCTTGGTTACCAATCTTTTCCTCTTGTTGTTTCTAACTTTTTTGTTGAGCACATCCATATCTTTCACAAGAGACAAATACGAGATACGCATGGATTGAAACGCGGTTTTTATCTCATCATTACTAGTTGTAAAATGACGTAAAGAAGACTTCAACGTTTGGATCTCTTTTTTGAACATCTCATTTTCTTCCAAATAAGTTTTCAACTTTGTAGATTATTCTTCACACTCCTTTGATATTTTCCTTAATTCCTCTTCCAAATAATGTATTCTTTGCATTGAATGTGCATTCCCATAGAGCATCAAATTCTCACGATAACCCAAAAGGCCATTTTTGTCATGACACATATAGATTACTAATTGACTCACCGAATGAAAATCCAGATGTTGCAATGAATATGGATCAACAGAATACAATGTTCTTGATGACCATAAATCTATCGGATCATATCAAAAGTTGACTATTTGGGTTGCTTTGAATTTCTTGTCTTGAACAGAGCATATTCTGGTGACAAATCCATATGAAGATGATAAAGTTTTGTCATCAATACAGTAGTATAGTAACAAACAGCACAATGACAATAACAGAGTTGGAGATGGCGCTAATCGACCTTGGAAATAGAGATGGCATAGGCTTTGTTTCTAAAATGCCACTCCTAATTCGAAGTTAGTGTTCTCAACTATTGAGAGGGAATATTTTGACATTTTGAAAATTATACTTTAGCAATGGTTAAGCGCCAGTGAAGTTTGATGTGACTAAAGTAAGGTACATTCATTTTCATGGAAATTAGTGCGGGCAGATGCGTAAGGAAGTCAAAAAATGATATTTTAATAACGTTATTGTTATTCTTCTCTCTCCTACATGGCATTTCTTATAGGTCTCTCTTTGGGCCCATATTTTCTCTAATGATAGTCTTTGAAGGCAAACTACATCACTCTTTGAAATGAACTCGGTGCATTACAAAGCCCAAATGGCATAACTTTATAAGCATATTTTTCTCATTCCGTTGCAAAAGTTGTTTTAAGTTGATCCGCAGGTGCAATTTTAACTTGGTTATAACTGCTGGATACAATTAAAAAATTGTAGGTTTTCGCTCCAACAAGGCAATCCAATATGCTTTCTATAAAAGGTAATGGAAAGCAATCCTTTCACGTCACTTTGTTCAAGGCTTTGAGATTCACACGAGTTCTCATCTTTCCATTCTTCTTAGGAACGACAACAATTGGTGAAACTCATTCAGTATGTTCAATTTCGTAAATAAATATGCTTCGAGTAATCTTTGCAACTCCTTCTTGATAGGATGAGTAACATTTGGATTGCAACAATAGAATCTTGTCACTTTTGACATTGCATCAGATATCAAAGGTATTGTATATTCGATTACTAATGTAGGAATCTGTTACACTAATATAGTCAAATAAGTGCACTTAATTTACATACTTTTGCTACTGATTTGTATTTTGTTTTTAATGACATGCAACACATATTACGGCATTATTCGACATTCTTTGCAAGAAATAGTGGAAGTCTTAGCATATGGTCATCACAAGGAATGGAAAAATCTCATTGGCAAGCAAGAGCGGCATTTCATAAAAGACACAACATGGTGGGACTAGCACAAAGAACAACTATATATTGCAACTTTTCCAATGGTTTTACAGAATAAATCCAAATTCGTCATAATACAAAATCGACGGATTATAAAAAATTTCAAAAAGCATGCAAATTTATACAAGCCAATAGGCAATAGACATACAAAGAGATTTTGTATATTAAATGAAAATTTTTACAAAGTACAATTCTTCAATATCTACTCTGCTTCCGACACTTTCTCTAATGAAAATTACAACAACCATTTTTTTTCTTTCGTACGGATCCAAGAGCTCATAGTTTTCATGCTTACTCAGATCAACGTAGGCAACATACAGTGCAAAATGAGATGATATGAGCATGGAATTCACTAGTCCATATCCTAAAATTTTAAGTGCAATAGTTTTCTTTACAAAAGTTATTTTATGCACCTTATTAAAATTATGTCCAAGAAGAAAATGAGAAAGTGCCTTGATTGCCATAATCATTGTATCACCATGTTGACGAAACTTTAAATGGGCAACACCAATTTCATTATTCTTGAAGAACTTCAGATAATGCCCCAATGCATGATCTCTTGAAAAATTTTTAGCAAAAGATCTCAGCCCTCGTCAACAAATTGCAAAATCATCAAGAAAAATTGTTCCTGAAATGAAAAAATCCAAAGTAAGCTCCAATATAAAATCTAACATAATGGATCTACTAGTACATAATAAGATACAAAACTTACGCATTCGGCTTTGTCTTCCTTGATTACTCTCTCTCCATCAATATTATGTCCACCTTTCAATGTCAATATGGTTGGTGAATAGACAAATGATTTCGGAAAACCAAGCTGACTTTGAAATTTGAAAAACTCCTCTTCAGAAGATAGATCATCTTTTTTTTTTGCGCATTTTCTCCACAACCATTTTCAAGCAATCTTTCCCTGAATAAAATTCACCCTTTATTTACATCGTCAACATCAAGGAGAAGATCATTAAAGGGTCAAGCCCGGAGGAAATCACCTGATGGGTCATCATCAGATGATTCAACTTCAGATAATGGAAGTTTAAATGTAGACTCTCAACTACATTTTCGGCAGCAGTGGGTACAGAAACAACCCACATCGTGCCACCAGACGAAGCCACCACCCCACCCATGCTGATAACCACGCCCACGCCGCAAACATCATCATCAATACTTTTTTCGGGGGGGGGGGGGGGGGGGGTGGGGAGTTCCAGTCCCCAAGACACGGAAGTGGCCCAACAGCCACAAGCCCAACAAATTTATACCTTGGACACTTCGTAATATTTTGATGCTGCAGACCTGATGGAGATAAGTGATGATTAGATCAACCAGGAGGAAGTCTGACCCTCCCAATAACCACCACCACCACCACCACAACAACCATCATTGCTACTAACATTATTTCTCCACTCCCTCCACCTCCATCTTCTCCTCTTACACAATGTCTATTTTTTTGGATTAGCCTCACCGTCTCACACCCTTGATCAATACCCAACTGTCACTAATCCTAAGAAGCTCTCCAAAGCAACTAAACGCTCAATGATCGGCCTATCCGAAGAAAGCTACCGCATGCATTGGTTGGTGAGCCAGCATCAAATGCTCGAGAACAAGGTCCAGTACCAGGACCAAAAAATTGCGCAACAACAGAAGCTGGCCAAAAAAAAAAAAAAAGAGATAGAAGAAATCAAATCCGTGATGGCCGGGCAGAAGACCACTTTAGAAGAGGTCCAGCAACAACTGAAGCACCAGATAGTCCAGATCGACCAAGTATGAGACGGATCGTCGAGTGCAATGACAGTTGGTGTCCCTCTAATAAAGCCCGAGGACATACAATTCTAGGCCCCATAGGTGTCAGCCATCCAGATGGAGAAGTATGTGCGGCTGATCTAAGAACGAGAAGCCGAGAAAAGAAACTTTGAAAATATTGTGGCCAAGCAGAAAAAATTCATCCTAGAGTCCCAGAAGCAGCTAGAAGATACAATGAAGGCCCTGCAGCAAGTCTTGGACAAGGTGAACCAGTTGTGGGACACGGCGTGCAAGGCCCAAGCAGGCGCTCATTCACAAAAACCACGGGACGATGACGAAGCAAGCAATAAGGGCAGGCAAACCCGACCATCAGATGGTAGCTCGAGATCGGGTAGCCAGAGAGCCGAAGCTACTTCCAGAGCTTTTCCCCTTCCCCCTCCACTTTTAACCCCTCCTCTTATTCCGCTTTTAATTTTTTCGAAACATTCATTCCAACTTACCCAATTTCTTCATCTTCCCTCTCTCCACCCCTCCTAGCAGAATAATGGGCCCATTTAAAAGTTCAACTGACACATACAAAGCCCGACGGGACGAATTCCTTCAACAAATCTGCTCCCCCAGTGCGGCGTATAATTTGTTAAACCCACCCCCTCCTAAACCTATCATTCCTGCACCTTCCTCTCCAGATCACTCCATCCCTGACCTCCCAGAAGTTAGCACTGACATTGGGGGTGATGATGACTTCCTGGCAGATCCACCATAAATAAGAAGATTCTCGCCCAGGCAAGACACAGGCACAACTGAGCCGTCAACGAGCGAGCGAGCCAAGGAAAAAGATACGGGCACAAAGGCCTTGGATGATTACCTGGCAAGGCCACCACAACCACATAGGGCAACTTCTCCTAACAGGCCCAGGAGCAAGATGCCTGATACAAAAGAGTCAGAGAAATTCGAAACGAAATACCCTCCCAACATGAGGGGAGGCAAAGAGGAGATAGATCAAAGCCAATACTCCACCAGGGCTGAGGTCATTGTGGCATTACAACCACAATTTGAATGGCGAAGCAAGGTCCTAAAGGATAGCAGGCGGCTCCAAGAGTACCTAAAGGCACCGGCATGGAAGCGAATAGATCCATTCTACATGCCGCTCAAACGTAAAAATCCATGGCCGACAGAAAAGCCACGGGTCGAGTTGGTGAACTGGCTAGTGATTCCGGGAATTTCAGAAAGAATCTCCCCGGATGACCTGAGGCTACAGTTGCTAGACTTCGGGCACAAATACAAGACAAGTGCCGATCTATGCATGCAAGAAAGTGTCGAATACTGTCGATCCAAATTGCCAACTTCCCTTTTGACTAGTTGAAGCCCTTTGAGATCAACCTCTTGATCATCAAAGTCATTGAACAAAGTTTGTTTTCCAGATCCATTACTTGCTATAAAAACTTGAAAAAATCCATCTATTTGCATAGCATCATCTACACAAGAAGATTCACCAAAAGATGGTTCATTCTTCATCGTCGTCTCAGCGCAGCGCAGCGCTAGGCAGCCACTATTCCTTAAGTCTTGAAGAGACTTTTGGAATGTTCCTCTCATCAAAGATGACATCTCTACCAACAATCACTTTGTTAGTAGAAGGAATGTAAACCTTGTAGGCTTTACTCACCTCACTATATCCAACAGAAATACCTCTTCTTGAAGATGGATCCTCCTTGGACCTATCATCAAGAGTAATGTTGACATAGCATGTGCATCCAAAGGCTCTCAGAAAGTTGACAATCGGCCTCCTCTTGAATAGCATCTCAAGAGGTGTCCTTCCATCCAAAATAGCACTCGGCCACCTATTGCACAAGAAATTGGCACACAACAAAGCTTGATCCCAAAATGGTTTGTCACTTAACCTCGTGGCTTTATCACTTTTACATAAAGTTGTATTCTTCTTTACAGCCACTCCATTTGTTGTGGGGTCCTTGATGTTGTATACTCCCTCTTGATCCCATGCACATCACAAAAGGCCTTGAACTTGGTAGATATGTACTCACCACCGTTGTCACTCCTTAAGCACTTAATCCTTGTGGAAAATTGGTTCTCCCTTTTGAGCTCGATAAAGACATCATACACTTCATCTTTGATCTTTAGTAGATAGATCCAACAAAATCTACTAAAATCATCAATGAATGAACTAGAGGCCATTTTGAGACTGACTTTAATAGAATGAGCCTGCATCAAGCTAGAATCTGGAACTGGAAAAGACCCTTCTTTGAATGCAGATGTGGTGACAAGTGTAAAAACAACTCTTCTATTATTTGGTTTGATCATGCTATCTAGTATATGATGAACAACCTTGCCAAGTTTTTTCTTGGTGCATCTGTACAGAACCAATTGAATGCTTTCTTTCTTTGGCTTCGCAAACCTGCTAAGGATGTTGGTAAAGCTCACCTTGCCTTTATGTACATCAGACAACATATGATTGAAGCTGTCATTGAACTTTTCGTTAATCCTACTGCCAAGCTTCTTGCACACTTAGAGATAAAGGTTCAAATATCTTTTTACATTTACATTATTACAATAGATGCTTTGGGAGTATAAATGTTAAGCAACTTTATTATGAGACTTTACTCCAAGTTATTGGCTACATTGATGAGATCTTTGAGCATATTGTATTTGATTGGCCCTTTTTCCTCATTTGAAGCGTGAATGGTATAAGTTTTTTCAAGTTTTTTGCGAGTCGACATTGATAACATTCTGCCTTGTACTTGCTTGAATTATAAACGTTTTAAAGAGTGTATTGATAAAAAATTTGGGCATGTTATCTCTATGAACGCTCGAATATTAGACAATAAGATTTTAGGAAACGACTTGAGTAAAGGGCTTAGTCATATTCCTCTACGTCAATCCAGTATTTATGAGGTCACTTTGGAAATGTACCATGGTTGGACCTTTAAATTGGCTACTTTTTTACCCTGTTATCAAAATATGGATCCTGATAGTATCGTGGAACATGCCCTTATTGCAAGGTTGTCGCTTTGAACTCTCTAAAGAAAAATAGATGGCTTCAAGGTAAAAGCACGACTAGAAAGATTTAAAGAATGCTAGTGAACATGACTGGTGTGAAAGATTGAACTAGTTTGAAATATTTGCTATATTTCCATATTTAACAAATTGAGGCCAACTTTGTTTTAGACTTAGAGTTTGAATTTTCAGAGTTCATTAGTCTAAATTTCATTTGAATAAACACTTTTTGAAAGTGTGGGAAAGTTAGAAGTCGCGTTTGAGTAGATTCAAATTTGAATGTTGGGTACTTTGAATCTAGACCCAAAAATAAGAGGGTTAGCATTTTGGTGGGAAAGCCAACTGGCCAAATAGGGTTTGGACCTACTTTAAAAGGATGTAACTCGTGGAGAGACATATTTTCTCGCTTCTCTATATCATTTCATGCTTATACATGGTTCTCTTGGGTTCTATTATCCATCGATGCACTATACTTGTGATTGCATGCAATTCTATGCGTAGAATGATCTATATTTGTTATTTTGGATCCACATGTGTGAAATACAGTAGATTGCTGGTTTTTAATGGACAAAAATAGTAATTTATCATTTGATTTATGTTTTATCAAGTTCTATTAGAGTTTGCATCTCATTTTTTTGTGTAGATGCTGATTTTTTACGCTGGTGAGATTGGTAGAGTAACTTCTTTTGTAACCCAAGATCTTTTTGTGGATTGGATAATAAATGATCTAGGATCCTTCACATGGTATTAGAGCTTGTGTTTCAGGTTATGAAGGAGGAAATCATATCTATCAATGATTTGGTGAAGATATCAAGGCTAGAGCATGCTAGAGAGGATTTTACACCAAAATCAAGTTTTTTGCTTTTGTAGATTGGATCTTTTGTAGATCAAAACCCTATATAGGTTCACAAATTTGATCAATTTTGATATTTGAATTCACATACTGGGTGGATTGATAGTGGCGCAAATTCACACAAGACATTTCACAAAGAGTACTTCACTTCTTTGTTGGCATATAGAAATGACAAGAGGGTGATCTACATGGCCAATGATGGTGAGTATGCAATCAAAGGAATTGGCACAATTCCTATTTCTCTCTCTACAAATAGGAATGTTCATTTGGAGGATGTCTTGTTATTCCTTAGTGTGAGTCAAATGCTAAGTAAAGGCCTCAAAGTTGAGTTTGATGGAGATGCTTGTATGATCAAAAGGAAGGATGTCTTGATTGGAAAAGGTAAAAGGAAAGGGAAGTTCTTCAAACTAGACGGTTGTGTTATTGCTAACCAAGTTGGATGTGTTGCAAGAGAGCAAATACCTATTCAAGAGGTTTGGCATAGAAGGATGGGACACCTCAACTTCAAGTCATTGAAGGTAATGGCTAGAAAGAAGATTGTGATAGGTCTTCCAAGTTCCTTAAGTGGCATCAAACATGTTTGTGAGTCTTGTGCTTTGTCTAAGTCACATAGACTATCTTATATTAGTTCTACATCTAGCTCTACAAAGCCTTTTCAACTTGTATATCTGGATATTCATGGATTTACTACAATTAGCAATAGTGGAGTGACCAAGATTCTGGAGTCAGTGCATTCTGACATCTACGGACCATTCAATATGACCTCAGTAGGAGGTCCAAAATATTATATAACCTTCATTGATGATTATAGCGAATTTGCTAGAGTGTATTTTATTTAGAATAAATCTGAAGCACTTGATAAATTTATAGAATATGTGAATTGGGCTGAAAGATGTACATGTAGCAAAGTGAAGCAGATCAAGAAAGATCGAGGTGGCAAATACATCTTGAATCACTTCACTGACTTCTACAATGATCGTGGCATCATTCATAGAAGGACTGCAGCCTACACATCGTAGCACAATGGTGTTGCTAAACGAAAGAATAGGACCCTGATGGAAGCTGTCAGATGCATGATGGCCTACTCTAAGGCTCCAAGGGTACTGTGGGCTGAAGTAGTAGCTACAGTCGCATACATCCAGAACAGGACAGGTAAGTCTGGTGTCCCTCACACGACACCACACAAGTTATGGTGGGGTAGAAAGCCCAATCCATCTCACGTCAGAATCTTTGGTTGTGCAGTTTATGCAAATATTCCTGATAAGCTTTGAAAGAAGCTTGATGAGAAAGCCGAGCAGGGATTTCTAGTAGGTTATGACAACAATTCGTCATACTACAGAGTCTACATGCCAGATACGAACACTGTGAAAACAGTGAGAGATGTCAGATTTGATGAGACCATGACAATGGCCAATGACGATCCTGTCAGCTACAAAATTTTGGAGAGACAATACTATGACCTGTCACGAGTGACAGAGGGATCAGAGGACGAACACAAAAATGAATATTTTTGAGTCGCTTCTAATTTGAGTGACAAATTTGAAGAAGAAATATTCGAGAGGCAGCCTACTGCTATAGTTTCTGTAAACCAGGATGGTTCTGGACCTAGCAGAGCAAACAAAGGCAAAGGCATTGTTGTCCCACAAGGATCTCCTAGAAGGTCGACTAGACCACGAAGAGCGCTAGCAAGATATGTGCCAAGTAGCTCAGTTTTCACATCAGAAGAGTTCTGTGGATTCAATGGCGAACCACAGACTTTTGAGGAAGCAATTGAATGTCCAGAGAAGGACAGATGGATCCAAGCCATGAACGAAGAGATGAAGTCCATGAGGAAGAACCAGGTATGGACGTTGCAGCCATTACCACATAAGCGCAAGACTGTAATATACAAATGGGTTTTCAAGCTCAAATACGGACCAGATGGGAATATCACGAAGTACAAGGCAAGACTGGTAGCGAAGGGATTTTCTCAAAGATATGGTATTGACTACTCTGAAACCTTCTCTCCTGTTGTCAAACATTCGTCCCTACGATTGTTATTTGCATATGCAGCAGCTTATGACCTCAATGGTATAAGAAGAAAGATCAAGCCCTAAAAACATTAGGATTCAAACCTCTGTTGGCTAATTCCAATGTATATGTCAGAGCTACAGATGGGCAGATCATCATTGTGGCTGTATACGTGGATGACACTCTGATACTTTGTAGGAGTGAGCAGCTGATTGCTGAAGAAGACAGACATCTTGAAACATTTCGAGATCGTGGATCTGGGAGAAGCCAGGTGTTACCAAGGCTTGCAAATTGAAAGGGACTATGAGGGAGGTAAGTTATGCCTTCACCAATCTGGATACACCCAGAAGATCCTAGAGGATTTTGGGATGCTGAACTGCAAAGGAGCAAATACTCTAATGGTCATAGGGACAGTGCTGACAAACGATGACTGTCCAAAGACTGAGGAAGAGAGAGAACAAATGCAGCTCACACCTTACAGGAAGATGATAGAATCACTGATGTACCTTGCCAACAACACGCCTCTTGATATTGTTTATGCAGTATTTAGGATGAGCCAATTCTGCACGAATCCAGGCTCGACAGATTGGAAGATTGCAAAACGCATTTTGCAATATCTTCAATTAACGAGAGATTATGGCTTGTGTTATTGTCGTGATGCAGGTTTCAGGATACTTTCCTACAGCGATGCTAGTTGGGCATCTCTCAAGGACGATTGTAAAAGCATCTCAGGAGGATGTACCATCGCATCAGGAGCAGCAGTTTTTTGGGTCAGCAAGAAGCAGACCGTTGTAGCCCAGTCATCTTGTGAAGCAGAGTACGTTGCAGCAGCAAAGATGGCCAATGAGATAATCTGGCTAAGGCAGTTTCTGGACGAATTAGGCAAAACAAGGAATGAGCCTCTAGTTTTGTAGATGGATAACACTCTGTAATACATCTGACGAAAGATCCTTTATTCCATTCGAGAACAAAGCACATTGTGATCAAGTACCACTTGATCAGAGATCTAATTGAAAAGAAGACCTCGCAGACCACCTTCATCGGAACGAAAGACATGGTTGCTGACATCTTCACTAAAGCCCTGGACAAAGGACTTTCTGAGAGACAGAGGAGCAGTCTTGGGATTGTAAAGCCATCATGCTTTGAGAGAGCTGAAGAAACAAAACGTTTCTATTTACAAAGCTTTGCTAGCTTTTAGCCCTCTGCCTAACGAAGATGTTCACGAACACGAAAGTCAAGAGACACGAAACACAAAAGTTTTGTGAACACCTGATGAGAAGACACGAATGTGAAAGATTTGTGAACGAGAATCTTTTGCGGTCCAACACGAGAAAATCAGACGATAGATTCGAAACCAACGACGCGACACAAAAAATATCGTGAAACCTTTTTCTGCCCTCATGCTCCAAAGTGTACCAATAAGATCAAGCAAGTACCCAGAAGTACAGATATCTGATCTGATGGCATGGCATCAGTAGATACACTCTAGGTCGTGGCTGATCTGCTACTCTCATAATTTTTTGATTAGTGTAGATGCTTAATCATTAAAATCTGAAAGTCTTATAAAGTATTTTTGAATTTTAAGTGGGAAAACCACTTAGTTAAGAAAAAAACCTTTTCTTATGCAAGTGTAGAATGTTAAAAGGACCTTGTATATTTGGAGAAGTGGTATGTCTATCGTTGTCCACTTGTTTGGTAGCGAAGCAGGGTAAAATTCAACAAAGGAGCATCCATGAGAGAGAGAGAGAGAGAGAGAGAGAGAGAGAGAGAGAGAGAGAGAGAGAGAGAGAGAGAGAGAGAGAGAGAGAGAGAGAGAGAGAGAGAGAGAGAGAGAGCCCACCAACTGACCTGTAGTCAATGAATGCAGTTAGCTCCCCGTAAGAGATAGCTAACTATCCACCAGTCAATATCATGTGGTAAAGAGTAAGACAAATTTGGAAAAGACTCAAAGTAAATATGCAGCATGAATGGAGGCAAATTAAAATGGGATTTAAGGAGAGTAGAAGTAATAAATCCAAGATCCTCTCTTAATCTGGATATGTGAATGCCTTGATCTTCAGACTGATCAATGCACAAAATTTGTTGTGTGCATAACACTGAGTGCTTTCGTGAAGATGTCTGCAACCATGTCCTGCGTTCTGCAATACGTTAAGCCCACCTCTCTGTTGAGAACCTTGCCCCTGATGTAGTGATATATGATTTCAATGTGCTTACTCCTAGAATGAAATCTAGGGTTGGCCGATAGGGCAATAGCACTTTGGTTATCACAAAACAAAATTGTAGGGATGTACTGATATAGATTGATGTCTAACAACAAATTTCTCAACCAAAATGCTTCCTTAATATATTGAGAAACAGCAATGTATTCTGCTTTAGTAGAAGAAAGTGCGATAGAGGTTTTCTTATGACTTTTCCACGAAATAGGACCGCCGTTGAAGAAGAATGTAAATCCAGATGTGGACTTACGATTGTCTGCATCTTCTCCCCAACTTGCATTAGAATTACCACTAAGCTGATGAAGATTGTATCTGTAAAGGAATAAAACCTTATTGCTGACAATCAAGAATCAATGCGTAAGGCATCTACATCGTCTCATTCACTCATAACTCATTAACCTGAATAACCTCGTTAAACTGAATATACAAATGGTATCCAGTATATATACATTATATTACAGGTGTGTAGATGTGGAAAGTACAGTGGATGTGCTGTCTGTGGGTGGCTGCAGTCGTTGTCCAGTCTATTAGCGCAGCTGCATGGAGTGAGCATGAAAAGGGTGCGACATCAGTCAGTGCTGAAGTGACCGTTGGTGATGACGATGCAAAAAGTGCGTCACTCTTACGAATAGCCTTAGGATAAGATTTACAGGGTGCCTTTGCTTTTAGGACACCTTTGACATTCTGTAGGATAGTGTCCCCTTTTCGCTTGTCACCGTAACCTGTGTAAAAACACAATGTCGCGATTCTTTCGCCTTTTATTCGTCTGTGCGAATTTGCGTGTAGATATGCAGGCTGCGCGACAATATTAGTAAATATGCAGCATGAATGGAGGCAGATTAAAATGGGATTTAAGGAGAGTAGAAGTAATAAATCCAACAACATAACCCAAAAGGCATAACCTTCCAACAAAACATCTCCCATTTTGTGGCAAAAGCAGTTGTGTTGATCTTCAAGTGCTATTTCTATCATGTTGTAACCACTAAAGTCGTCTAAAAAGGAATAAGTCTCATCTCCAGTTAAATTTTCTAGTATGGCTTCTCCAAATGGAATAGGAAAATGATCACGTTTAGTAATCGCATTAAGCTTTTTTAAGTCAACAAAATTTTGAAACATTCCATTTTTCTTAGGTACAATTATGATGCGTGACACCCAATCCATATATTCGACCTCATAGATGAACCCGACCTCCAGTAGGCGTTGTAATTCTTCCTTAATCTTGGCTCAGTAAATGGTATTACATTTATAGGGACGACTAGCTACCGGGGTAGCATTGAGTTTTAAGGGTATGGGATGCACTCGTTGGCATTATGGTTTTAAGAAAAAAATGGGTCCCACACATTTTTTCGAGAAGGATAGGTCTTTTCTGGCATATCCTTAAGTACCTTTTGGAAGTCAATTGTAAGCTTATCCATTTGGACTTGTTGAGTTTTTTGCCAGTTATCCATATGGTGTAGCAACTCAGTGTAATTAGAACCAGAGATATGCTCTGTGTGATGGATCATGTTTAGCAGGAGCCTTCTCCTTGCGATCACGATGATCATACTCATCATCGGATCCTTCGTCTTCCTCTCTGATCTTCCTCTCTAATGGCATCATCCATTATTTCTTTCAACTGGTCATACGAGTCAGCTGATTTAAGTTCTCTTTTGATAGATTTAGGTAAATCTACCAAAAAGAGCTAAAACTCGCACATGTTATTTTTGGCTTTCTCAGTATCCGACCCAGTCAGATTCCTCTAAGATTTTATAACTATCTGCAAATTTTATGGTGATACTTCTGAGAACAAAAAACTACACCTATTTTCTACGATATTACTTGGGGATGCTAAGTAATGGTATCTTAATCTTGAAGAATCCGATATAATTTCCTCGGGAAACCCTCACTGCAGCCCTCACCAAAGGATTCAAACCTTCCATTGACCCAAAGCCCTTTCATTCAACTCTCTCATATCAAGATGAGAAGGGACGTTGCACCTATATTGAGGACTTTGAGCATCTCAAGGTCGAATGCGTTGATGAGAAAATCACCAAAAAAATGGCTATTTTCCAGTATGTGTAGAGTTTGTTTTGACCAAAAATGACAAAAATGGTGTTTACTGTTCAAAATTCATCTGGAAGGAACTTGCACAAGGGTCTAAGAATTGTGCAACAGATGTTGGAGTCATAATGACAGTGTGCAAGTTTGTTCTTGAAGATTTTTTGGAAAAAGTTATGTTTGAGTTGATGTTTTTTGACAAGGGTTGGCTCCAGAGAACTCACACAGAGGTATGATGGATTTGGCATTGTGGGATCTGCACTCCTGATGATGGGCGAGTTTGTTTGAGCTGGTTTGGTATGGAATCATTGTCAAATAGCAGGCCAAAACATCACCAATAGAACTTACCCACTGGCACAAAACTTGAATAGCACATCACCTTGTTATTTCACAACGATTCCATACCAAACCAGCTCAGACAAACTTGTCCATCATCAGGAGTGTTTTTGCACCTAGCAGCCGATTATAACAGGAGAGCTGTTCCGCAATATTTCTGCTCTCTTCTCCATTCTTGTTCTTCTATCTCCCTTGCCCCATCAGATTGATATCAGGACGTAGCTCAAATAAACCGAGAGATTAATTTTGTTCTATTTGTATACTATTATCATGTCTCGTATAGGTAGCTCTTCATCTTTATCACTCAGTGAAGCTAGAGTCATTGACAAGTTCAATGGTTCTAACTTCTACATTTGGAAGTTAAAACTTAGAATGATGTTGATAGATAGAGATCTTTGGATGTAGTAGAAAGTACAGACAAGAAACCAGAAGATGGTGATCAAGCAAAGGCCTGGAGGATCAAAGATCAGAAGGCGCTAGCATGTATCACACTCAATCTGGCCGACTCCCAAATATCTCACGTTACCACATGCAAAACCTCTAAGGAAGCACTGGGTTTGTTATCAAGTCTTTTTGAGACTCACGATGTAACCATGAGATTACATCTTATAATGAAGTTCTTTACTCTTAGCATGTCTGATTCTACTACCATCACTTCTCACATCAACAGCTTCAAATCCCTGTTAGATCAGTTATCAGCTGTATGATGTTCTATTCAAGATGATGATGCCATTATGACCTTGCTTTCTTCTCTTCCAAAGTCCTATGAGCACTTTGTGGTGATGATCTCCACACAACTGGACCTCACTCTTCAAAAGGTGATCGGTCATCTTCTTCAAAAAGAAATGCGGAGAAAGATTAGCAGCCTGTCCATCAAAGACAAATCCATGGCTCTATACACCAAGAAGAAAGACTATTCCAAGGGCAACAATCAAGTGCAGCAGCAACAACAGAAGCCTCATACTCAAGGTGATCATGGTGGATCGCGCAAGAAGCTTTTCTATAGATATTGCAAAAGAGCTAATCACGACATCAAGGAGTGTCGCGTTAGGATCTACAATGAGGCAAAGAAGCAACAACAACAACAACAGCAGTCAGACTCCTCCAACACGGCGGAATTCAAGGAGCTAGATACACACTTGTTAATGGCTTACAACAGTAGCGAAGACTATGATAGTTGGTACCTGGACAGCGGCGCTACCCAACACATGACCTCTCGCAAGGAATGGTTTACGGAGTACACAACTTATAGTAGAGACCAATTTGTGTACCTCGGAGATTCTAGCACCATACGCGTGGAAGGCAAAGGAGCAGTGAAGATCAGCTTCAACAATGATCTGTTGTCCATTTGTGTTCCTAACATCCTTCATGTTCCTCAATCTTGCATTTCCCTACCTCATGTCATGACTTCTATTTTTATCAAATGGACATGATCTTAAGCTTTGTAAACAATTTTCTCGAAGATCTTGGCTTAAAATAATATCATATTAAAAAAACACTATTCTTCTACATTCTTTTGATCTTTGCAAGAAGTTAAAATACGACAGTATGACATGGCAAGACCTTGATGGTACAATGCCACATCATTCTTCTCTAAGTCTTTTTTCAAGTGACAAATCCCACCCCCCCAAAAGTCGTGGCAAATCTCATGGGATCTTTCAATCACCATTTTATATTCCAATTCACTTTCCTATTCTCATAAAAATCCATGCTCAAACCAAAATTAGGGTTTCAAATGCTCCTCTAATCTACGTGATGTTACATATTATGATCGACAAATAGAGAGTTGACTTGTTATCTCTTTCAAGAAGGGCTACCACTTGTATAGAAGCCAATGGCCATGCTCTCAACAACTCCGAGCATGGCGACGTCATTGAAAACTTTCCCAATGCTTATACATACCATGTACAAATGCCTATACATACCATGTACAAGAGTGTCTTCTTATAGGGCCAAGGATTCAAAATTTATTCTCATTGGCTTTCATGTAATGACCCAAAGACTCAAAGTTATGCCATTTGGATGGATGATGTCTCTCTCTCTCTCTCTCTCTCTCTCTCTCTCTCTCTCTCTCTCTCTCTCTCTCTCTCTCTCTCTCTCTCTCTCTTGCTATTGCATGCATGTGTATGTGACTAGAGTTGCAGCGAAGAGAAAGATGACGAACTTGCATGCAACTTTTTTTTCTTTTTTGGTTCTTTTTGTTGAATGAAACATGGAAGTAGTAGGAGTAGGAGTAGGAGTAAACAACAAAAAACTGCTTTTCCTGAATTTCTTAATCTTTCTCCACTTTCGACCTACCGCTTGATCTTGGACAAGCTCATCACGCTCTTCTTCTTCCTCGATCCAATGAATAATGCGTGAACTCTGATTTTTGTATTGTTGACTTGGAAAAAACAAAGGCGAGAACGATTCTTGAATGTCTAGGGGGCAGCATGAAAGTGTGTGATCTTGCAGTACGAAGGCGAAGGAGGTAGCAGCAGGTGATTGAATTCTTACTTTTGTTATGTATATAAGCTTCCGCGTTTCTGTCCCATCTTAGGTCCATTGATCCGAGTGGACTCAGGGGCAAGCTTTCTTCACCTGCAGTCAAGTGCAGACTGTAAGACATTTATCTGATGGAGGCCATCAAAGGATTAGCGCATTCGCAATTCCAGCCGCCTTTGACAGAGGGCTTTTGTGAAATTAATTCAAGTAGACAATTTTTGGGACAGCAATTCAAAAGTGAAGATTCGTTTTTCTGCTCAAATGTCATACAAACGTACATTCACCGTCGAAGTAGTCAGGTAAAAGAACGAAGCTTGGAGGCTCTTTGTGAAAAAATGCCTACTTCCATGCTAGACTTTGCAAACTCTACGAGAAAACGCTGCATGCAGAGTGCTATTCATGATAAGCCTGTGTATAAGTCAGTGCTTTGCTCCAGCTTCAATGAGAACGGATCTATCGCAACTTCTTACAAATCTTTGAATAAATCCATTAGTGCAGCAGATGTAAAAGAACGAATCGATGAACGTATACCAACAGTGCCACGCCAAGGCCTCTTAACCGTTGAGAATGATGAGCCTGCGGATATGTTGGCTGATTCTTTTCATCACGGAAATGGAGGTGTTTGGACGCCAGATTTGCAGAAACACGGTAGTGCTCCACTTCAAAAGCTCCAACATGACAATGGAAATGCTTTGGAGAACCAAGTGGATTCGAAGAACAAAGGGATGCAAGTTGATAAAGGAATCGGAATCGTAGAATTTCTCAAGAATAAAAGGATTCTGATCACGGGGTCGACTGGCTTCCTCGCGAAAGGTTTGCCATGCTGTTACAACTTTACGTCGTTGCATGAAAGATCTCACAAGGAAATTGCATAAAATCCTAAAACAAACAGCGCATCAACCTGAAGCACGGTGAAGCGTTTCAGGACAGATGATAGATCATAAGCTTTGATTTTATAATTACTAGATATAATTCTTCTGAACGGATGAACGAAGGTGACTCGTATTGAACTTGCATAATGGTGCAGTGTTGGTGGAAAAAATATTGAGAGAACAACCAGACGTTGGCCAACTATATCTTCTGATCAATGCAAACACCACGGAAAAAGCAAAAGAGAGACTGAATTCCGAGGTAAATAAATAATGTGTGAATGCGTCTCATCTTTTTCCATATCCAATCTTGAGAGTCATCAAGCAATCTTTAAAAAGATAATTAATTTCTGAGGGTAAACTTCATGATATCAATCCATCACATCTTTTTCTATGCTCATTAGGTATACATTTAGTCTTTGCCACATGCTTACACCTTCCTAGACATATATTAATCAATGAGAAGAATAGAGTGTTAGAATTAAAGTTCCGCAGCTTGATTCGCAATTGTGAGAGTTTAGAGTCAGCTTCATGTAACAATTCTGAGTCAAGGAAGAAGGAAATTCTCAGAAGTTCGCCGCTGGCAAACGTAGATATAACTGGTTAAACTTGCTTGCTTTCTATGAAGGATAAATATTCAAGCGCTTAAGAGCATTCTAGAAGCTATTCCTAAAATGATATAGAAACATCAAACTAGCCTGCGTGATTTGACAAAGCAACCGGTTTCATCTTCTACAATGCAAATTGCCCGCCTTGGCTTCGTTCGGTGTAGGTACAAGGCTCCAAACTCTTTCAGCTGATCGAGGATAAATATGGGAAGCAGTTCAAAAATTTCATGCAATCGAAACTAACCGCAGTGGCTGGAAATGTTTCAAGAGACGGTCTTGGATTAGGAAAAGAAGTTGCAGTAGAACTTGCAAACAAAATTGACATAATTGTCAACTCTGCCGCAACGACTACGTTCGACGAAAGGTATGCCTTGTGAAAGAAAAGAAGAAACGATCTTGATTATTACCTTTATGATGTTTTCGCATGGTAAGCAATTAAATTCTGTTTCTAAGGCCAGCAGGTCGAGAGTTCAGGCTAGATTGATCTATCATGCTTTAGTCTTCCAAGTTTAATTTGTTGCTAGCCATGGCCAATACCATTATAATTAATCTACCAACTTGACGTATTATATCAACTGCATATTAAACTGGTAAGCAGCGGGACTTCGGCAGGATATATCATATATTACAGAGTATGCGTTAAGGTGGTATTCGCCGGTCTTGTAAATTTTGAGTCCCTTCCACACTTCTGTTCGTCAAAAGCACTATGAAATTTGTTACATACTGTCAGGTATGATGTTGCTGTGGACATCAACACTAGAGGACCTCTTCGTTTGCTGGAGTTCGGGAAGAAGTGCCCGCACCTACAGCTGTTCTTGCATCTGTCGACGGGTATAACTTTGGACTAGCCGAATGATTCTAAAAATCAAGTTCTTGGTCAGAGAGACTCAGAACTTTATTGTACATGCAATTATAAGGCTTATATGGGTATCCGCTAATTTCATAATTTATGGTTACTACTAAACTTGATCCAGCATTCGTCAATGGACAACGACGAGGATGTGTACCCGAAAAGCCGCTCAAGATGGGTGAAAGCATTGCGAAGGAGCTTTCGGGTGATCATGCAGCTCCAGGTGTCGATGTACTAGCGGAAATAGCTTTAGCACAGAAGGCCCTGAATGGCGTGAACACTGAGACGGTTGTTGCCCAAACTGCCTACATGAAAAGACTCGGAGTACAGAGGTCAGTTTTTGCCCTCGACTCATCAAACCATGCGCGTAACTCTTATCGGCAGAGATAATGCTGTATCGCACAAGTTTATCTTTCGTAATCATGCTACACGATAAGAAAGGGATCACTGTTTGCGATCACAGTATGTCATAAGATTGTTGTCTTATATACGCTGCTTTGCTCTCGAAACATTTAAATCAGTATCTGTACATTGTAAATCCATTTTATTCCTAGTTAAAAGCAAGAATTTCTGAGTGAAGCACAAAACGCTGTTCACACACCACTTGGAAATGTTCATTAGTTAAATACAGTGAATGGCATTTAATAATTTGTAGTCGTTTGGCAGGGCAAAACTTCATGGCTGGCAAGATACTTACGTTTTCACGAAAGCTATGGGAGAAATGCTTATAGAGGAAAGTAGAGCACAGATACCAGTTGTCATTTTGCGCCCCAGTGTCATAGAAAGTACTATTGCAGAGCCATTTTCAGGATGGATGGAAGGACTCCGGTATAGTTCATCTACCATGGCCTGATGTTGATGTTTTTCAGAATCCCACACATCTACGTGTACGCTAGTTTCTTACTACAGTAAGGGATCGTTCGAATCAATGATGCCTTCATGATTGAGTGAAGGATTGAAATAAATCCTTTTCTATGATGCCATTTCATGATGTGAACTTTATTTCATATGAGTTCCGAACACACAGCTTTTCCAAATTCCGTGAGAAATACTTGAAAATTCTCTTCTCAACGCATCAATGAAGCATAATCTTCTATAAAAGCAGGATTTAAGAGCTCTGGAAATCGGCAGGAGTCCCACCTTGTTTGGTTCATAGGAATGCAGGCATTCAAATTTCTCAAAAAGGAAGCTCTGCTGTGTTGTGTGAGGACATATCTGTGCCGTAATGTTCAAGGCTTTCTGATCAACTAGTTGATGTTTTTATACCTGTCTTGACTACCTTACGAACACAGCGATAGTTAAGTTGCTATCCAGACGAATTTTGTAATCTTGGTCCAAGTACCTGAGATTTTAGTTAACATCACTACCATTGCCAATAAATCTCGTAAGATGAATTACTTTTCATGATCAAATATTTTTGAACGTGTTCTTAACCCATCCATTTCAATTAAGACGAGAATCATTGTCGTTTGCTTCTCTATGATTTTAAATGGCTCAGAGTAATTGTTGGCTGATGCAGGATGATGGATCCAATTCTAATAGCATACGGGAAAGGACAAATCAACGGATTTACTGCCGATCCACAAGGGGTATTGGATGTGGTATAGTCTAATCTTTGGTGGTTCTATTCAAGAATAGCCTGGCCCAGTTTGCCTAGCCAAATCAGCAATATAAGCGCTATCGTACCAGAACAATTTTGTTCATTATTGTACATAAATTTCTTTTCGTCATCCATGCGCATATTATATTTTTTGTGTTCCTTATTTACCATTTTCTGGTGATACTAGTCAAAAACGCATTTTAGTTTTCCACAAATCTGATCGAGGTTTCATAAAAATTATCAATTACCTTCGTTAGCTCTGTTTTATATCGAATCTACTTATTAGGAGCTTGCTTGTTGAAATTAAACAGGCTGAATGATGATGGTAGAACCTATTGATTAGGAAGACGACACCAGCTTAAGGAATGTGTCATACATGTGGAAAGTGTTACCAAGAATATAAATCTGGAAGTATCTTGGAACAGCCTTAAATTGTACAGGAGGTTGACATTGTTAATTAGAATACGAACTAAAGGGTCATTTCGTTGGCTAGGAACTTCACAGTAATTTCCTGAAAAAGCAAATTTTCTGCGGCTAAGCTCATGCGATTTCAGTAGACTACAAGTATCTCATGTTTCCAGTAGATTTCTAGTTGGCAATCAATCTTGTAAGATGACACTACTACGATCATACTGAGCACACTCTTCCAAGAAAATGCAGGATCAATATGATTAATTATCAACCTTTGACAGGTACCAGCTGACATGGTCGTGAATGCAACTCTAGCAGCCATGGCTAAGCATATTCGGCAGCCTGGTTTAAGAGTTTATCAAATTGGATCATCAGTTGTAAATCCATTGGTATTTGAAAGGATTGCAAAGCTTTTATACCAGCATTTCAGATCTCAGCCTTTTATGGATCAAAAAGGAAAACCGATTATCATGCCAAAGCTACGCCTCTTCAAGAATAAGGATAGTCTTTACATTTACAACTTCCTTAAAACTGAATTTCCACGCCAGGTATACATTCAAGCAAGTGTCTCCATCGTTTATATCTCACTCAATGTCAATCTCATAGTCGGTTGGAAGAATCACGTGCATATCACTGATTTGATTTTAGTGCTTCGTGACTGCATACGACTTTAATACGTTCTGTTGATTTGCAAGTGCCTCCAGATGGCAAAATTCTTTCCATGGCTCAAAAGCAACGTCTCGGAGAAACGTTTAGCCTACTTGAATCAAGCAGCGCAACAAGTTCAGTACCTTGTTGATATCTACACACCATATACTTTCTACGAGGGAAGGTAATTGTGTTATACGTTATCCAATTGCAAAACTTAGTTTATAAGCTTGTGTTCTTGATTTGATTTTATCTTTATTTGTGCTACTTGAAAATACAAATACCATTTTGATCCTGACAATGCATTGCAACTAAATCAAAGGCAACATAAACTAAGACCAGAAACTGGTTCTACAGGTTTGATATTTCAAACACAGAGAATCTACATCAAGAGCTCTCGAGTGAAGAGAAAGCAAAGTTTGGCTTTGAAGTGAGGTCTATTGACTGGGATAACTACATTGAGCACATCCATTTTCCAGGTCTTCGAAAGTACCCATTGAAAGGCCGGAATATTGCAACACGATTCTGAAAAGTTAAGCAGACTTCTTCTTTACAACTCAAGGTGCAACAAACTCCTCTGAGGGGACCATTCTCTACGGGTACACAGAGCTGCTCAAGCCAATCCATTGAATTAATTGGCCAGAATTTTATGCATTAAAAGTAAATAGACAACCACCTTGGCTTCTTGAAGTCAAAAAATAGATGATTGCAGATCATGAATGGAAGTCCTCCATGCCTCATACTGCAGTGCAATGATTCATGTCACTTGATATCAAGCTACTTATTTGTTTGTTTAACAAATTATACTTAATTCTATTACTACATCTCATTTAATTGAGTAATTTACAAAAATAAATGAACCCTATAGATACGCAGTTTCTAAGATGGTTGTATAGGGCAAAAGAAGACTTGCATTTGTCTGTATGAGTTATGTGGAAACTTGCTATTCAGGGGTAGCAGCCTGTTTTTTGGGTGCCATGGACGTGAATGTATTACATGCACGCTCAATATTTGAGGTCTTTATATTTAGTTGATAAGGACATTGTTTGATATCAGCTTGTTTTTAAATATACCATCTTAATTGGCGTTTGGGCTCATAGTAAACACGTGGCAGTTTTTAACTGGATCTGACATCAAATGTTTAAATCCATATTCTTAACTGCCTGTCAATTGAAAGGCCCAAACTTCAATTACGCCTGGTAGCAGGCATGAGCAGGCCTGCTACCATGTAGCATGCAGCCTTGCAACGCACCTGGCCCGCCCTGCGACTCGGTGCATGAAGGCTGCATGCTACATCTGGTAGCGGGCCTGCTCACGCTCGCTACCTAGTCCATAATTTTGATACAAAACTTGTGTTTAGATACAAAGCCTGCTTATCGAGTCTTATGTTTAATAGTAACACTTAATTTGTTTTGTGCTAATTGTAAGATTGGAACACATACGAGTGGATACATTTGGTAACTAGGATTAGATTATGCCAAAAACATGTTTGTCATTATCACCAAGAATAAGGAAAATATCTTGTGACATTGGCAAGCCTCTAAACAATTCAATTGATTGATTGTCACTAATGTGAGTTTTTTTAATATGAGAACCTCCTATATGACACCCTTCAATGTCCATAGAAACATGAGGTAAAGAACAACAAAATGTCAAGTCACTGTTCAATGGCCATTCATGGTAATTCTTGATGCAATTAGGTGAACATATTCTATATTCATAGAGGCTAGTTTATGGCCAATGCAAATGTTTTTGTAGCATACTATGAAGTTCCATGGTTTGCATAATTTGCATGCATAATTTGTTGTCCTTTATGTTTTACATATTCTCTCCTATAACTCAATAGTAGCTGAAGCTTATCAATAACTAGGCTTCTAACTATGATGTGACAATTATAAGCTTGTTTTTATGTCTTAATGATTTATACATGTTTTAAAAAGTTGACAGTCATAAGTAGAATTTCATTCCAAATGTACTGATAAATGATACACTATGTCATGAATAGATTGTCTTAACTTGGTATCATGAATAGCTTATCAATAACAAGGTTTCTAACTATGATGTGACCATTATAAGCTTGTTTTTATGTCTTAATGATTTATACATGTTTTAAAAAGCTTACAGTCATAAGCAAAATTTCATTCCAAATGTACTGATAAATGATACACTATCATGAATAGCTAGATGCAATTTGGTCATCTTAACTTGAAATAGATTGTCTCAAAACACACAAACA